>CAUYQV010083060.1:0-40761 GCA_963574575.1 Galagoides demidoff | reverse complement strand
TGGCTGCAACCAAAAAATGGCCGGGCGTTGTGGCGGGCGCCTGTGGTCCCAGCTATTTGGGAGGCGGAGGCAGGAGACTCGCTTGAGCCCAGGAGTTGGAGGTTGCTATGAGCTGTGATGCCATGGCACTCTACCCAGGGGGGATAGCTTGAGGCTCTGTCTCAAAAAAAAAAAAAGATTTTTTGGCTTACAATTGGCTAAAGAAATGAAGCTTTCTCTGAAGGCCTGGAATGTTTTAAGTTAAGTCCTGTTAGTGACTTGGTAGCTATTGTTACAAAGGATAACTCCAGAAGGGAGGAGTGGAGCCAGGCCAATCTGACCACCCTTCTCCTTATGGCTGGCAAATCAGCTTTAAGGTTTTTCTGGGGTCCTCTTGGCCAAGAGGGGTCCATCAAATCGTCTAGGGGCTTAAGATTTTACTTTAGTTCAGACTGCTGGAGCCACCCTGCCTCTCAGTTGAGTTTCTTGGTGCCTGAGGGCCTTTGCACAGGCTGCTTCTGTGGAGGGACCCCAGGCTCTGTCATTAACTGCAACCCAGTCTTCAGAGCTCAGCTCAGTGGTCACTCCCTAAGGAAGCCTTCCTTGATGGCCCTTGGGGCCCAGTTAGCTGTTCCTGCCCCTCCATGCACCCTCAAAGCTCTACCCACAGCTACCTGCAGTCGCTGTGGTGTGTGGCATCTGTCTGTCTTCTGCAAGGTCAAGAGCCTTTCCGGGCTTGGTCCCCATGGTGTCCCAGGACCCACCACAGCTCCCATTTCTCAAAGGCTCAGCAAATGGCTGTGGTCAGTGAGCCGTGGTGCCCGGCTTACTGTGTCCCCAGAGCAGCTGGGGAAGCAGGGAAGGGGTGCTGGGTTACCCTTGTAGTCCCTGGCGCTGACCTGACATGGCGTCCTCTGCTTATTGTCTTGGTGTTTGGGTTTTTTGTCCTTGATGGAGACCCTCAGAAATGGGCCTTGCCTGTCCCCTGCGGTGCCTGCAATAGCCACGGTGCAGCTGAGCCCTCCAAAGCCCTGGCCCAGAGGTGGGTACCAGTGCTCCATGGCAGGACTGAAGAGTGGCTGGTCACTGGGGATGAGCATCTGACGACATCCTGTGTGGCATCACTTAAAGGACCTGCCAGCTGCTTGGGTCCTTCCAGGAATTGCATCTTAGGTAGTGATTTATTGAGAAGAGAAAGTTCTTGTCCCCCTGTCCCCAGGTCATCAGTGAAGGACAAAGGGAGTCTGTGAGAGGTGGAAGAGAGCACACAGCAGGCACAGGCTGAATGCCTGCTTTCCAAGGCCAGATGTGCATGTGCTCACACACACACTTGCACAGGCACACACACACATGGATACATGTGTGCACACGGACATACGTGTGCATGCACAGGCACACACATGCATGCACACATCGGTATCTGTGTGGGGCTTTGGCAGAGGGGCGACCTTGCTTCTGGGTTAGCATCATTCATTAAGAGGAAGCCCTTCTAAGTGGCCCTAGCTGTGCGGCAGCGTTATGGAAACCATGCCAAGTCCCTCTGGGATCAGCTTCTCAACTTCTTGGAACAGCCAGAGGCACTCCCCTGCCAGGTCTGGAGCAGGTGACACCTGCCCTTCCTCAACCCTGGGCTGTGTGGGCATAAGAACAGCCCTTCCTCTTGCTAAGGGGAGACCAAATGGAAATCCTCCCCTGTATCTCGTATAACCAGCAAAGCACCTGCTGTCTTGGGGCGAGGCAGGCTGGGGAGCATCTGTGAGACTCGCATCCTTCTCTAGGGAGGTGTTTTTCTTGCCTTGATGAACACACGCGTAGAAATGGAAGAGGTGAGTGAGGCGGTGACTATGACGTTCTCTCTGGCTTAGTTTCACCTCCTCCTCTCCACCTGGGCCTCATTAGTGTGCCCAGACCACCTGGGTTGCAGTCTGGCCTAGGGCCCCCTTCACTAGGAGTGGTGATGTAGGCAAAGCCCAGCTCAGGGTGCCCATGGGAAGAGTGGTCAGTGTAAATCCCCTTGTTTCTGGAAGCTACTGGGCAGCCAGGGTGTCCTAAGCACACTGGTGTTCCACAGTCTATGTTGGTCTTAGGTTGCATTGTTGACACAGACTCATGGCTGATCACATATGTTTGTTCCCCACACCCTCCCCACACAATGTGGGACTCTAATATAACCATGTGCCTTACTTTGGCTGATGACCAAGGTCATTACTCTGTGGCTGGAAGGCCTGTCTGTCACTTCCAGACAGGAGGTTTAGGATGGAGCATGTTATATGCCCCGGCTCTCTTTCCTCTCTGCCAGGACCACCAGGAATGTTCCAGATAAATCAGCCCAGTTCCTGCTGTGAGGAACTCAGTGGTGAATAAAAGCCTTTGTTAAAGAGTAGCTATCACTCAGTGCTGTTTGTTACTGTGGCAGAACCTCCCTGCTCCTGACTGATAAAGTTTTGTCCCCAAACTCTCCTGGCCATTGTTTAGTTCAGTGAGCACACACTGAACAGTCCTGGCTTGTGCCCAGAGGGGCCAAAGCCATTAGTGTGGTGGTGGGCTCAGTCTCGGTGTAGTGACAATGACTGTCTGGTTGGGGGATGTGCTTCTAAACTAGGCAGTGATATAGTGCGATGTCACTTGGCAGTGGAATCAGCGAGCTCTTGGCTGAGGGATCAAGTGTGGACAGCAAAGAAAGAAAGAGGAGGAGGAAGAGGGGGTGCGGCTGAGGCCAAGCAAATTTTCAGGCTAGAGGGCGGCAGAACGTGCAGCTGTAAGGCCATGTGTGGCCCTCAAGGGCCTTAAGTGTGGTCTTTTTTGACTGAGTACAAATTCTGCAGAACAAATGGGGTGCATCAAAGGAAGATGCAGATTTTTTTGCCTTTTTTGGTGCTTACAAAAGAACGATCTTGAAATCAGAAAGGTTCCCCAGCTCTGAAACCCCAGGGCATCTGGGAGCCTAGGGCTGGGATGCCAAGTTCTTAGAGACAAGATTGGGAGGGTGCAAGGGAGGGTCACTCTGCAGGGACCATGGGTCTCCTGCACCTGTTTCCATTTTAGAGATGAGAACAACCCAGGGTGACTGGCAGTATAGCATCCCCCATGGTACTGACTCCAGAGGACAGCTGAGGCCCAGGAGCCAGTCAGTGCCCTTGACTGGCCAAGTTCCACTGCATTTCCTGCCGGCCCGTGGAATCCCGCTGCCCATCTGCCGCAGCAGAGAGCAGCCTGCCTTCCAGGCTCCTGGCCAGCCCTTGCGCTCTAGCCCAGCATGCCCTTCTCCTTCCCCTTTGTCACCCCCCAAATGCTGGGACCTTTCCTCTTTGTGGCCTTCCTTTGGTGGCCTGGGCCCCTCTGCCATGCCCTGAGCATATCTTGAGGCCAGGTTTTGTGGAATTGGTCTGGGGTACAGTATCTTCCTGTGTCTATCCAGGGAAATGACATGTGAACATCAAGTCTAAGAAAATGGGGTGCACACCAAATCAGGTTTGCTGATTTGGTGCTGCTCCCATGTGGGCTGAGCCTGTGTATGTGTCCATCACTGTGTGTGTCCACCACCACGTGCATCCACCACCATGTGTGTCCACCACTGCATGCATCCACCACCGTGTGCAGGGCATAACCTACCATATGCAGTGTGTCCACTACCGCATGTGGCCACATGCGTCCACCACCGTGTGTGTTCACCACCATGTGTGTCCATTGCTGCATGCGTCCACCACCACTGTGTGCAGTGCGTAACCCACCACATGCAGTGTGTCCACTGCTGCATGCGTCCACCACCGAGTGCATCGACTACAGCAACTCCATCGGTTCCTTCTCTTTTGGGTTTTCCAGGGAGGAGGCGGGTTGACAGCCGCAGGAGCTGGAGACAATTCTGAACGCGGCAGAAACCACAGGCCGCGAGATGTGTGTGCAGGAAGCGGGATCTTCATGGGCACGGTGTACCCGATCCCTTTGTGGAAACTTCTGCTGCTCATGCCAGGGCCTGTGGTACTAGCAACACAAGAGGTTTTGTTCTCCCATGTAATGTCAATAAAATGGTTTTTGAGTTCATTTCTTCAGGCCAGATGACAAATGTTTAAACAGTCAAGCTCAGAGACATCCTTGGATATGACTCCCTTTTCCTTGGGTGCATTTTCCCTGCCTGATTGAGTCTGCTCCTGTACGTGAAGAACTCACCACCTCCTTCCTTCCTCGGGACCCTCTGTTTCCCCCCTGAGGGCTGCAGGTGCCCCGTTTGAGCGCCAGCTTCCTTGACACCGCGTCCCCCATCAGGTTCTCCAACACGCTGCTCACTCGCTGCTTTTCTGTTCTAGCCAGAGTTGTTGGGAAATCTACTTTTTGGAAAATTTAAATCTTGGTGATTGAAAGACAGACATTTTCTGCACTCTATCACTCTGTGGATTTGGGGTGAGAAGCTGGGATGGGCATCTGAAGAGTGAAGAGTCTGGGGAGAGACGTCTGTGTTGGGTGCTACCTGTGTGCAAGACACTGCCATCCTAGTGGGGCTTCAGGGTCTGGGTGCGCGGCTCACAGGAACTACATTTTAAAGATTGAGACGTGGCTGGTAGGAAACGTCATGCGATGACCAGGCGGGAAGGAATTAGAAGTGCCTGAGGCCAGAGCTACGGGCATGTGTATCGGTCAGAACCCGCAGGCTGTCTCTACCCATCTCCAGCTCCGTATTCAGCTCCTCCCACCAGCCCCATCAGCTCCATTTCCAGCCTCATCATTACAGGAGATGGCCAGTCTGAAATTCATAGGACAGGCAGGCCAGCAGGCTGGTGAATCGGGCAGGATTTATGTTGCAGTTTTGAGGCAAGAATTTCTTCTCTGGGAAGCCTCAGGTTTTGCTCTTGAGGCCTTGAATTGATTGGATGGTGCCCCCACCCCTGTTCCCTGGGGGCTCATCTCCTTTACTGAAGGCAGCTGATTATAGGTGTTCACCACACCTGCCAGATATTGTCAGAGAAACACCTAGAATCTTGTTGGATTGAACCTCTGGGGACTACAGTCCAGCCAAGTGGACACATAACATTGACCAGCACAGTGTCCCCCCAGGCTCCCCAGTAGGACTGGCAACTTTCTCTTGGGCATTTCTGCCTAATGGTCAGGTTTGCTCATATCTCAGGGACTGAGCCGTAACTTGTGAATGTCTGGGGAGGGGTTAGACCAGGGGTCCTCAAACTTTTTAAACAGGGGCCAGTTCATGGTCCCTCAGACCGTTGGAGGGCCAGACTGCGGGCCCCAGGATGAGTTGGCTGCTAAGCAGGACAGGCAGCAGCGGCGAAAACACCTGGCGGGCTGGCTAAATGTCCTAGGTGGACCACATGTGGCCCACGGGCCGTAGTTTGAGAACACCTGGGTTAGACTAAGGACAGTGAGTGTCGAGTCGTGGGGCTAGACTGTCTTGGCAGACCCGGCGGGCAAGGACTTATCTCTTTCCCAGAAGCTGGAAGTGACTTGACCCTGTGCCCAGTGTTAAGACACAGGTGCTGCTGCGCCCCAGTTCCAGTCGCATTTAGGGTTGCTTTCTACATGGCTTGAGTGACAGCGACTGTGCCCTTATGCTTCTTTCCAGCCCATTTCCCTGGGCCTGAGTGAGTAATATTGTTAAAAAGCAAAGCTGATCTTGCTGCTCCTGTATTCTAAACCCCTCAGAGCTTCCAGTAGCTATGGGAAGGCGTGGTGCTTCCAGCCACAGCTCAAGGCCCACCTGGTCCTGCTGCCAACCATCACCTTGAACATAGATCATAGATCTGCTGGTGTCTCCTGGGTCCCGGGCAGTGCCTCCCCTCCGCACAGAGTCTCCTGGGTCCCGGGCAGTGCCTCCTCTTCTCAGTCTCAGGGCTCTATGATGGGTCCCCCTTGTCTCCCCAACCCTTTCCACACCCTCTACCCATTGACTCATTCCTGACCCCGACCTTAAGAGTCTCTGTGTCCTGGTTGCGTGTCCCTGCAGTATTCCAGACCTGTCCTTTGTAGGATATCCACAACCATGACTTGACAACTGATTGCTAGTGAGCTGTTGACTGGCCAGGGGTCCTCAGCCCAGGCTGTGCATTAGACCCCCCCGGGAAGCCCTCACTGTCCCCAGGTGTGTCCATCACTGCTACTCAAAGTGTATCCTCCGGCCAGCAGTGTGGCTTCACCCGGGAGCTGGTTAGAGATACAAAACCAAGCCTGGAGCAGGCCACTGGCTCAGAATCTCCCCTTCAGTGAGATTCCTGCCTGGCTGTGGGGGTGGATAAGAAGGTTCGAGGAAGACTCTGGTGACAGCTGGCAGAGGAGTATTTTTGCGTCTCCAGCAGCAGCACTGGGTACTCCTGCTTAGTGAGCACATGGCCACTCATGCTCAGCCCTCCACGTTCCTCTTTGTCACCAGCTCCCGTGCACAAGTGACCTTTGGCAGCTGGTAGCCACCCAGGGCTCACACCCTCCTCGCTGAGTGGAGGAGCCAGTGTTCCGTTTTCTCTTCCCTGCCTGGTTTCCCACCTCCGCATCCAGTTATTCCTAGAGGCTGCTGTCCTCAGCCAGGGAGGGAAGGGGACATCGCCTTTCCCCGAACGTCCCCCTCCCTCGGCTGTGCTTTGGGCACCTCCCCCCACCAGCAGATTTATAAGAAAAGCTGGAAGTCGGTAGAGGCAGGTGATGGGGGAGGGGAGGGAGAAAGAACATTCCAGAGGAAGATGGCCCAGCAGAAATCATCACTTAGACCCGACAGGGAGGTTTTTGAACACATCTAGCCTTGAATCATTGCCTTGGAAAATCCCAGATGTGGTTCTCAGCAGTAACCGTTCACATGTTCACACTGAGTGGCCGCAGCTGTAGGAAGGAGCCTGGTAAAGGGGCAGGTGCCTGCTCTTCCCGCGCGGAGGGAGCAGCGCAGAGGCCTCTGCAGACCAAAGAGGAGCCCTGCCCACTGGACTGCACGAGGCCCCCTACAGATCCGAAGCCCCCCATCACACCTGTGGACTGCGTGGCCCGAGGCCTCCCCAGGTATGTGGCAGGAGCTGGGTGTGGCTGAGCCTGGGGCGCGGCCTCCTCTCCCCCCACCACATGCCTCGGCCTTTGAGGACGCACTTCTGGTGCCTCTGTGGCTGTGTTTTGTGGAGGGTAAGCTCTGCAGTGGGACTTGGCCTCTGCCCTCCTCAGAGCCTTCAGAGAGGAGACAGACATGAGGGGACGATCCCAGATGCAGGGTGGCCAGAGACAGCTGGGATGCAGGTCCAGCTGGAATCTCAGGTAGCAGCAATTGTTTAGTATCTGTGTGTCCCGAAGACAGTGCAGGGCACACTCACACTACACTTGTGTCTATCTGGAATTACAATTTAACTGGCTGTGCTTCTATTTCCTACATCTGGGCGGGGGCTGGGAGGGCACCGGAGAAGATGTGAGGGCGGCTCTGGGGCTGAGACTCGCATTCTGGCCTTTATTCTGGTCCTCTAGAGCCGAGGGCCTCTGCTGTGCGTCACCTGCTGAGAGGGACACCACCAGGGGCAATAAAGCACTAGGCAGCCAATTCCCTGTACCTGCTGTTAATAAATACTTAGGGGCATGCGCACCCACGGGGCACCTCCTGAGGAAAGGGCCCCGCTCTCATCTCCTCAGACAAATCACTTAGCCCAGCAGTTCTCACCCTGTGGGTCAAGACCACTGACTTAGCCTCTAGGTGCCTCAGTTTCCTTATTTGTAAAGTGGGCATAGTAATAATAGCACCTGCCTCTCGGGATGGCCAAGGTTCTGTGAGATGATACTTAGTGCTGGGCTGTGGTCAGCACTCTCACTCTTATGATGGGACTCTTCAAGCTCAGGGGTTAGGCTGAGAGAGGATTGGGGCAGCACAGGGAGGTCTGGCAGGCACGGACCCCGGGGCTTGCCCAGGCCTTCCTGTTGCTCACTCTACTGCCTTGGGGCTCCTTCTCCCAAACTAGAACTCAGCAGTCCAGCGTCAGCTGTTCACTATCCTGGCTCCCCAAATGGCCAGGCCCATGTGGCTCCTGTCTGTAGAACCAGCCGAGAGTTCAGGCACACAGCCTGCCCTCTGCAAAGATTCCTACACTTGATTGACTGATTAGATTAATTAAGGGTTTAGGTGAGGGCTTACATGATCAAACCTGCTTCTTTGAATGAGGTCTCTCTTTAGAGGGAAAATGGGCTGGAGGGGTCAGAGTGGTCTTCGGTCCAATTGGATCTTTTGTCCCTGACTCACACCAGGTGTCCAGATGTTTATTGGCTGATTTGGCCTCTGGCACTTGGGTGCTGGCTGAGCTGCCCTGTCCTCTCTGGGGCCCTGGGCTTGCTCTGTCCACTGACAGATGGGGTGGAAGCTTTCTACTGTCCCTGGGCACCCCTGGGTTTTTGTTGCTCTTGGAGCAGAATGAGGCTTTTAGTAAGAGCCCGCACAGGAGTGAGGAGAGGAAGGGCCAAGCTGGAGGGGTCCTGGGATCGGAGTCTACTCCAGGGAGCAGGAGGGGGAAGCCAGCCTCTCCAGGGTGGGTCTATGAGCATCCATCCTGGGCCACGTTGCTGTACCCTGATTAACCACCCTCGCTCGACACGATGCAGTGAGATAAAATGAGACACTGCATTGGAGACTTAAAACTTAATTAAAACTGTATATCACAAATTTTAAGACTCCAGGCTTAATGCAACCTGATGAAGTTATTCTGATCCATTTCAATTCAAATCTGGATTTCTATGATGGAAGAGAGAGAGTGGGGGGCCGGCTGAAACCAGAGGGAAAACACCTCCTATGCAGTATTTATGACGGTGTCCAGCCGAGAGGAAGACTCTGGGATGATGTTGAAGAGGAGAGATTTACCTCGGGCACAGGCAGATGGGAGAGGGCAGGTGTGGACACAGCCTGTCCTCGCTGGGCTCGGTGAGGACAGGAGAGGACTCTGCTTAGGGGCCAGTTGTGCAGCAAGGACTGTAGTTGGCTTTTTGTTCTGAGTCAAGGGTAAGTTCTGTTTACCCCATTTCCAGATGTTTCTTTAGAAACCATAATGCTGACTTCTCTAAGGAACCCAGAGATGCCGGGGGACCCTGGGATTCCTTGAGAATCTTGAATGCTGGATGCCTCCAGATCGTTAGTCCAAAGGGCAAAATGCAAGTAATGAGAAACATCCTTTTCAACGAGTTAAATGACAGCTAGGCCAGGGCAGGGGACGTGGAGCCGGCATTACAATAATTACCTAATAGATTAACTTCTCCACAGCTCTTTTGGCTCCGTCCCCTCCTCCCTGCCATTCTGTTGTATAAAAATTCCTTCCTCCCAGGGCTGCTCCTCGTCCTCCAGGCTGAGTCTCTTATCTGTGATGTACAGGTTTCTCCATCCTTCCTGAGACATGACATGCTAGTTTTTAAGCAACTCACAGCTGTTGCAAGCCACGCACAGCAGCCCGAACCACAGGCCCACCCCAGGGGTTCCCAGGCCCGACTAGTCCTCCAAGCCGCCCAGGGAGGTCATGGAAAACCACCAGGCTCTCTCCTAGCGGATGTGATTAGCGTCTCTGGGAGCGGGGGCTCTAAGTGTCCATTTGGAAATGCTGTCCAGGTGATTCTGAGGGATGGGAGGACTTGGGAGCCAGGGGCAGCCACACAGTTGTTGGAAACATCACTCAGTGGCAGACAAATTCTGAGACAGATGGAGGTAGGTCCACTCAGAAATTCATAAACTGCTGCTGTGCCAGCCAGTGGGGGTGGGGGAGGAGCAGTGTAGTCATGGTATCTGTCCATCCGTCCATCCCTCCGTCCACTCGTCCATCCATCCTTTATCCTTCCACCCGTCTGCCCACCCATCATCCATCTGTCCATCCAAACACTCTCAAAAGTTACAGAATATCTTGGATCGGGCCCCATGTTTGTGTGAGCACCCCGAGACAATAGCAAACGTAGGTTGGTGGATTAAAGAAAGAGGTCCCTGGAACCCAGACGTGTACTCCAGGGTCTTATCACTGTCCACAGCTGCTGGAAGGTGCAAACAACCCAAGTGTCCACCAGTAGACGAATAGCTAAATAAAACGCGGTCTCTCCATACACAGGGGCGGTGTTCAGCACAGAGCAGAGTGCGGGGCCGACCCGACGTGGCTGGACCTTGAGAACATTGCCAGTGGGAGAAACCACACACGAGGCCACCAGTCCCCTGATCCCGTGTGGTGGAAACCGCAGAGTAGGCGGATCCACAGGCACAGACAGCAGTTCAGTGGTCACAGGGGAGCAGGCAGTTTTGTTAAGTGCTGTGGTGTTTCTGTCTGGGGAGATAGAAAAGGTCTGGAAATAGGAAATAGTGACGCTTGTGCGAGATTGTATATGTAATGAGTGTCACTGAACTGCACAGTAACCAGTGGTGGAAATGGCAAGTTTTATGCTACGTGTAGTGCCCTGCAATAAAAGTCCCCCAAAACAATTATAAAAAAAGAAGGAAAGAGACCACCTGTGAGGCTGGTGAGCGCTTTCCTCCCTCTCACGAGAAGCTGGTGTGTGACTCTGGGCCGTGGGTGTGCAGGGACCCAGGCGTCTGTCGGGGGAAAGCCTCCCCATGAAGCCCTGAGAGGTGGGGGCGGTGGGGGTCTCACTGGCCCATGAAACAGGCTGGTGGGGGTTCTGGCAAGTTTGCCCTAGTGGTGGGTTATGAGGGGGACACAGTATCCTGGGTCATGGGCCCATCACGTGCCTTCAGAGCAAGGGTTTTTTGACTGGGGCAAAGTTGGGAAATCACCCTCTGGTTCACTGTCCGGGGACAGGAGCCTCCTTTGATGAGGAAGAGTCCCCTCCCTGGACCACCACTGTGGGGAGGTAGGGGCAGCTGGCCCCCCGTCTGAGGAGGAATGCTGACTTTCCAGCTGCTGCTGCACCGCCGGCAGGGAAGGCCGGCCCAAGCTGGCCCTCCAGGGCCTACAGGTTGGGGCTCTCTCACCCAGAGTACTGGGGCTGGGGTGCTTTGAGCGCAGGCGTCTCAGATGTGGTGGCATCTGCATTATGCTACCGGCTGTGGGTCCCAGATCCAAAAGCCAGAATGCTCTCTGAGCGCTCCCTCTGAGCATCAGGGCAGAGCTCAGGGCGTTCCGGATTTGGAGCATTTTGGATTTTCAGATTTGAGGTGCTCAGTCTGCACTGTGAAAGGGGTGAGCACATGAGCATACCTGCGGTGTCAGGGCTGGGGTGCTGGCCGCTCCGCTTAGCGGAGGTCTGGGGAGGTTTCTGCAAGACCAGTGAAGGCCTTGTGCCCCTGGTGTGTGTTGCCCCGTGTTCGGGGCTGATGATGTCAGGGGAGGGACAGGCCTCCCTCTCCCCCCATGGAATATTGCTCTGGAAGGTAAAACGTGCCCCAGCAGTGGCCATGCAATGTGACTGTCGTCGGGAGAGCAGGAGCCCGTGCTGTCCTAGGAGCTTCTGGGGCCTTTCTCATGGTTGATTCAACCTGCAAAGCATCTCTCAACAGAGTGCAGAGGTCAAGGTCAGGCAAACTCCTTTAAACGTATTTCAAATTGAGTCTCAAATTCTGAATTTGCTGAAGTGGAAGAAAAGAGGGTTTTCTGCATTGACTGGACTCAGTCAGCCCTGCCTTGGGTGAGCTCTGCAACTGAGTCCCAGGGGTGGGGTGGGGTGCTGCCAGTGATGAGCCCACCCCCTGAATCTGGTCACGTGGCATCTCAGTGAATCCTCAAAACAGTCTTATGAGGTGGGGACATGGATGGACTTGACTTGTTTTGCCCTTGTATTCCCCGCTGACCTGTGACACCCGTCCGTGTTGGTGGGATGCAAAGTGACCCTTCCACACATCTAAGCCGTGTCACAATCAAGCCAGGGAAACCTGTGGTTCACGGCGATGTGGGCCTGGAGGACGTCCTGTTAGGTGAAATAAGCCAGCCACAGAGGGACAAATGTCACGTGTGCTCCCTCCTGTGTGGGAGCCAAAAAGAAGCTGTACCATAGGAGAAAGTAGCGTAGTGGTTATTGGAGGCTAGGAAGGGCAGGGGGAGGGGAGGACGGGGACAGGCTGGTTAACGGTTACAAAATTACAGCTAGATGTTCTCCAGCACTGCAGGGTGGTGACTGTAGTTGACAATAATTTATTGTGACCTCCTTTTATAAGGAAGGGAGCAGAGGTGTAGAGATGCTGGGTAATTTACCTAAGAACAGGGAGAGACAATCACAGGTAACTTTCCTTACAGCACAGGTCTTGACAGTCACACCAGGTGCCAGGGCTTGGGCGTCGTAGCTGTCATGGATCCCATCTGGAG
The DNA here is from genome assembly GCA_963574575.1 of Galagoides demidoff. Taxonomy (NCBI): domain Eukaryota; kingdom Metazoa; phylum Chordata; class Mammalia; order Primates; family Galagidae; genus Galagoides; species Galagoides demidoff. The sequence goes on along the minus strand of CAUYQV010083060.1, from coordinate 28,546 downwards.
CCCCCCCTGGCTGTGTCTGCTTAGTGGGATGCAGCTGGGGTGCTGCGACCAGGGGTGGCAAACAAAGCCTTCTGCCCCTGGGGTCAGGGGTAGCACTGGTCCCCCGGGCCCACAGGCAAGACAGCATCTTGGCTGGAGAGTCCTGGGTTCCCCGGGGCCACCTTCACTGCTTGCTGACTCTGTTGCAGAGAGAGCTGGCCAAAGGCATGGAATGGAAGGTCCAGGGTCCAGGGCTTTGGCTCCTCTGCTGTGAGCCTCAGCCTTTCCCAGACCTCATCCCTGTCCAGGGTGGGTGACATGCAGATGGTGGCCTGCCAGGCTGCTGCTGGTCCTTTCTGATTTTCTTGCACACACCTGAGGGTCCCACTGCAACCACAGGTGGCGGGGGAGGAGGGTGCCAAGAGGAAGACTCTAGGGCTCTGGACGCAGCTTTCAGTGGCCGAGTGGAGAGTCCTGGGCACAGCATGGTGAGGCTTCAGTGGGGACTGCGACAGCCCTTCCAAATATCCTTCTGCAAAGCGAGGGCTCGCTCATCATTCATAATTGGCCGAACCACAAATGGAAGCTGATTAACAAGTAGATGAAGCACAGAGGGAGGTTTCCAGAGATGCGCCACTGGGCTCTGTCAGCACCGCTTCCTGCTCATTGTGCCTGCTGCTGACTCGGATGGGCACAGGTGGCAGTTATTAAATCTGAGGATGACACAGAGTGGGGAGGGATGGGGAGTGTGTTTCACAGACAGGATCTAAATATATCTCAGCAGTCAGAATGATAGGGTGGATCTAGCAAAATACAATTTAGCAGGACCCAAAGTACTTTATTTGGGTCCAACTAGCCACCACAGCTTTCCAAGCCTGTGATGGGTGGGACAGGCCTGGGTGGTGGCAGACGTGAGACTTGGCCATAGTGTGAGCCAACAGTATGTTAGAGCTGCGGTAAAAATCCAGACTGGTCTTAGGTTGCATTAATGGGAGCATTATTTGCAGAAGGAAGGAGGATATTCTGCTCTACCCATTCTCATTGCTGGGGTTCCGTGCTAGGATCTTTATGCCCCACTTCAGGGACTTCGATTAGTAAGAAAGATGTGAATATGAATTCCATGTTAGTACGAAAGACTCCAGTATGAATGCCATAGCTAAAAAAAATGAGATGTCCTGAACTTATTCTTTGATACTTACAAAATATTTTTTATGATTACAGTAAATATTTTCTCTTTGTACAAAGAGAAAGCACAGAAGAGGGATGGGAGCAAAAATCAGCTGTCACCTTAATTTTCTAACTCAGAGATAAGTAATATCTCAGTATATTTTCTACTAGTTTTTTAAAAAGTAGGTAAAATCCCGAGGACGTTTATGGCTGGTCTGCCTCCTGTTTGATATTCCATGGTGAGCACCATTGTATGCCTTTCAGCGTTCACCAGAATCACAGTTCCCAGCGCTGCCGACGAGTCTGTGGTGTGGATGTCCCCAAAATTCATAATTTGTTTCCTCCTTCCTACCATCGGCTGTTTGGGTTGTTTCCAGTTTTCTCTGTGTTATAAATAATCCTGTGATTAACTTTTTTGTGTGCATAAATCTAGGTCTGTGTCTCCAATTATTTCTATAGGACCAGTTCCTAGAAGTAGAGTCTCCGGGTCAGGGACACAAACCTTCTCACAGCTCCTGTACGGTGTCCACCAGGCCGGTCTCTCCCCTCATTAACAGGAGCCCATCAGCCAGCACCAGCCAACACCCCCAGCCATTATCCTCAGACACGATCTCTGCCAATTTAATAGGTGAAAATGTTACTGGGCCCTGTTTTTATTTGCATTTCCTTGATTGCTGTGGAAGGCTGAATTATCCCCTGGTTGTCCCTCCCATTTTGCTGGCACCAGGATGACTGACAGCTCCTGCTGTACCAGCTCGGTGATTTTAGCACGATTAACACATTTTTCGGTTTTCTGATAGTGGGAATTGTGTCTCCTTCGTGTGGCCCGCACAGAGCAGGGAAGGAGCGCCTAGTGAATGAAAGAAAGTCAGATGGGTGCTGTGAGTGACGTGAACGGGCAGAGACGGCTCAAGGTGAGAGCCAGAGGCAGCACTGGTCCTCACCCCTTAGGTGTGACCCCGGCCAGGCACTGATCTTCACAAAGAAGCTTCAGGTCCCCCTGAGCTTTGGGGCCGAGTGCCTGGGCGGAGAGGCAGAGAGGAACACTCAGCGGGGTGCAGGGCACGGGGTACATAGTTAGTGCTCACGTAATGGTAGATATTTTCCTTAGCGTCAGTATTCGCCTGTCTTTCACCTGTATGTTTCCTTAGCGTCAGTATCCGCCTGTCTTTCACCTGTATGAAGACTGCTTTCATGAAGGCGGGAGGACTCACTTCCTCAGCTCCATCCTTTGCTTTGCCCAACAAACACTTATTAGACGCCAACTCCATGGTGGAGAATGTGTACCAGACAAGCAAATAGTGAAAAGACGCGTTCTCGGACCCAAATTCCAGGCCAGCAGGGGATTCTGGCAAGCACAGGGAAGAATGTATTGGTGTTGGTTTAACTCCAAAGGAAGGGATGTGCCAAGAAAAAAGAGCAAAAGAAGACATATTCTATTTCTCTTGTATATGGAAGGAAAATTCATCTTGCTAGTAATCAAATCTGAACCAGTCTAAATAATGGGATGCCCCTTTCCCACACTGTTAGCAAAGTCTTTTAAAAAGGCCAACATGCAATGCTGGTGAGGATGTGATGAAACAGGCACTTCCTTACATCATGCAGTTAAATCAAGTGTCCCGCAGGTCAAAGGGATGACCATGCTGAGAAGTGGCAGCTTATACTTGCAGCCTGACGGGGCTGCCACAGGCGGGGACGCGGGGATCCCACTGTCCTTGCAGACAGAAGCCTCATTTCCTGCCTCCCCAGGCCGCCGGCTCTGAAGGGACGGTCTCTGCTTAGCAGATGAGTCAGCCTCTGGCCTGTGTCCTCTTCTTTCTCATTGAACATTCCTTGGAGATTTTTGATTTTTTTCAAGGGCCCATTGACTACCTTGCCCACATTTTAAGACATCTCTCTGTTGTGGTGGTGTTTGCGGGCTATTGATCCTGCCAGCTAGTTTTCTGAGATGCGCTTCATCTCAAATGTTCCTAAAGGGAACTCGAGGACAAGCCAGGCCTGGTTGCTGTCCCCCCGCCCCCACACCCCGCAGCAACGCCTGGGCCGGGCGGAGGCAGTGGGCGAGCGCTGGCTGGCACCAGGCCTCGTCTTCAGGTTTTAATCTGAGCTGTGATTTCCCCAGGCAGGTGGGAGGCTGGCTCCCGGCACAGCCGTGCTCTGCAGAGGGGGAGAAATTAGTGCTGCTCCGTGGAGTCTTTCCTGCTGGACCACGGGGTGGGGGTGAGCCCCTTACCTGGGACCTTCTCTCCCACTGATAGTTTCATCCGGGTCCCTGTTCCTTTTATCCTGTGTCCAGGAGCCAGAAGGTTGTGAGCAGAAGTGAGCAGGGTTCTGGCCTCCGCTCCAACTTCCTTCTCTCTGGCTGGGGCCTGGAGTCTTCCCTCCCTGAACCTTCTCTGGTGCCCCCAGAAGTGGCCGCAGCAGCCCGGCGGTGCTTCACACTGTATGTGTGTTTTCAGAAGCTGCGGGGGACGTCATGTGTATAAAATTAGCATTGCCTTGTTGGCCCCTTTCAGACTAATTCGGAGTGAAATGTTTTAGCAATGGTGGGCCGATTCTATCAGGAGGACAAGAACTAATTAAATTCCCTCTGACCATCAAGCAGTAAATTATTTATATCCAGACAGATGCAATCTACTCTCTAGCATCCAGCTTGCCCGACACGCAGCCCACTTGATTTTTCAAGGGGAGAGGGAGAAAAAAGAAAAGAGTCAAGTACTCGAAGAGGGTAGGGCGGTGGGGAGAGCTGGGGGGCTCCGGCCTGCGAGGTGCACAGCCCCCCCTGTGGATGAGGAAGCTGGGGACCCAGGTGAGGTTGTAGGGCTTCCCGGCCCCATGCCCTTCCTTGTAGGTGCGAATAAAAAAAGGAGTCCATGAGCCATTTGACAAGTCTTTGTTTGACAGAATCTCAGCTGTTTAGGGGGAGAATTAATTTCACTAATGAATTTACTAATGCATGTCACAGACTTACTGGTCTGCCCCTGTGGCCCTTGGTGGCCACTAAGCAGCTGCCAGGTTGCATTTGGGGATGGGGTGATTTTTTTAGCCCCATGTAGTACATTGTGTGGCCTGTGCCCATCTTTTCTGCTGCTCACCCAGCAGTGGGGTCCCAGGCACCAGGCATGGCAAACCCACTGGCCCTTCCCACAATACAAGGGGCACCCTCCTCTCTGGATGCCCCTGCCGTCTCTGCCAGCCACAGGTGCTGACAGGAGACTGGGCCTGCCTCGGGTTTGATTCCTCAGCCTCCTGTACCCCTGTCTTAGGAAGAGGTGTAAGCTGCCCCCAGGGTGCTAGTCGCTTGTCTGTGACTTGGGCCAGATCAGAGGAGCCCTCCCTCCTCAGTGCTCCAGCCAGCTGAGTGTGAGACTATCTGCTTGGACCTGGCTAGGCTGTGCTTGCCTCGAGGGCCCTGAGCACCGTGGGGCACTCATCCTGCTCCCCAGCTTCAGTGGGGGCGTCATCTGTCAGGAAGGTGCTGACCCAGAGACCCTGGGGAGTCCAAGATCAGCTTCTTTGGCATGTCTCTGGGGACTCCTTAGTTTGGGGACCTTCCCTGGGTTATCATTTAAACCTGCAGTGGCAGTCTGCAGGGATGGGGGTAACTATCTGAAATGCTTCTTCCCCAGGAGCTGACTCACTGGCCACAGAGCCCTGGCGAGGCCCAGGTTCCTCTCCTACACCCCACTGAGCTCTCAAAACACTATTGTGGACTTGAGGCCCACAGAGGCGCTTGGAAGTGATTTTTAAAAAATAAAGCCAAAAGGACCCTTTTCTAAGTGGTCACTTTGGGGAGTTGCAAACGTACGTCCTGCAGCTCTGTAGCTCTTGTGGCTCCTCTGTTGGAATCACTGTGACCCAAGCGCATTTGTCTGAATTGGTGAAACATCCTCCTTTGGGGGTGGAGTTGATCTGGGGAATAGCCCAGCGCTGCCTGGCTCTATGTGGTGGGGAGCATGGCCGGCAGAGTCCGCCGGGGCCTGAGTCCTGGAGTCACCTCTTATCAGATACATGGTCTGGGGCGAGTTGTTCAATCCCTGTGAGCTGCAGTGTCCCCAACTGTGAGAAAGGATCGATCACAGCTCCTACTGCGTAGGGTGGTTGGGAAGATGAGAAGACGCTGGCGCGGTCCTCGGCATGGTGCCCAGCAGCAGGCCAGTGGTCCTCAAGCACCCCCTGGGGTGGTTCTCAGCCCACCATGCTGGTTTGGCTGGGGAAGGGGGTGGGGCATCTGTGAACAGAGACGGTGGAACTGCCCGCCTGTTGGGAGCATTCCGGTTGTGGTGGGGGCAATGTGGTCATGACAGGGCCGGCCGGCAGTGTTAGATCTGGGGAGTTAGCACTACAGCATGAGCTGCTGTGCCCGGTGGTCACGGGGGTGCCATCCTGTGATGTGCCTAGTGCATCAGGGCCGGGTGGGCAGGAGCTGCTCACGAGTAGCCCGCTGTTCCTTGAATGCCTGTTCTGGCTACAGTAGGAACAAAGTCGAGTGGCCGCCCTCCCCAAACTTTCACTAATCCACGGGAGCTGGGCCAGGCATTCCCAGCCTGTGGGATGTCCCTTGCGTCTCCCTGTGTGTGGCTCTGGCTCAGAGACTATCCAGCAGTGCTGCCAGCCCTATAACTTCTTTATTGTGTCTCTTGGGGCTGGGGTGGGGATGATGGTGGGTTGGGTGGTAAGGGAAGCTGTCACTTAGAATCTGGTGTTAAAGGAGTCCTGAAGATGCCATTAGGGTTGCCACAGGATCCATCCACCCTTCCATCTACCTTCCCATGCCCCGTCCATCCATGGACACCCCCCCCAGCATTCACCATCCATCTGTCTATCTACTGTCCCATATACTCATCCACCCACCCACCCACCCACCAACCATTCTATCTACCTGTCCATCCATTCGTCCACTTACCTTCCCATCTACTCATCTATCCATCCATCCATCCACCATTCCATATCCATCCACCCTACAAATAATCACTAAGCCCCTAAAGCATGCTGGGTATCGTTTTGGGTAGGAGAGAGATAGCAGTAGGGGAACAAAGGACAGACAAGCACTCCGTCCTCAGGAGCTCACTTCTAGTGAGAACAGTGGATCTGTGGAGAATGAGGGCATCTGGGTGCCCCTATCCATTCAAGGTTTGAGCTCCCAGGCCCACCACCAGCCTAATGGTTTTCCCTGGGATCTTCTGCTGAGAGGCTCCCAGGAGTCCAGCTGCTCCCTTGCACCTACCCTAGCCAAGCACCTGGCGTGGGCTGTGCCTACAGCCCCCACATGGGGGAGTGCGTTCAGGTTTACTGCCCGTGTTGAGCTGACTCAGGCTCCTGCCTCAGTCATCCTGCTGCACCAAGGACACAGCTGACTCCTGTGCCCCCCTTGCTGGTTCTGCCACCTCCTCTCAATGTCCTTCCTGTGTGGCAAGCCTCAGTCCCTCCTGCCTCCATATCCCCCTCCCTTGCTCCCAGCAGGCCGGTGCAGCCTCCATGCTCTGTGGGTGGTGAGAATATGTGGTTAACGGGTTGACTAACCCAGTCCCCACAAGGCAGTGGAATGGCTGCTCCAGTAAATTTCCAAATGTGTCGGGGGCTGACAACTTTGGTTTCCTCACCAGCAATGAGCAGCCCAGCTGGGAGAGAGTCTCTGCACTCACTTTCCAGGGGCTGCGATGTCTCACCTCCCTGGTGGGCGCTGGGGGCCGGGTGGGCCATGGTTATTGTCACAGCTGCTCAGAGCGAGGTCTACCTCTGCCTCCAGGCCTTCCGGACTGCCCCTGCTATTCCAGTGTCAGGTAGAGACAGGATTTCGGGCTCTCTACCCTCTTACTCTGGTCACTCTCTGAACTCTCTCTTGCTTATCCCCCAAGACTGTCCCGGAGCCCCTCAGAGTAAAGGCGTCACCCAGGTGGACCCCTATGCCAGGCTCAGGGTGCTCTCAGCTCCTGGAGGGGATTCTTTCCTGCCCCCAAATGGTGAGCAGAGCACAAATTGCCCACTCTGTGTGATGTCCAGCTGGGTCCTGGCGGGCTCCTGCAGCTGGATAGGTCTGCCCTCCCAGTTTCCTCAGCTCAGAATACAGCTGTTTGGGGCTGGAGTTTTTCTCCTCTTAGATTTGAGTTTTTGTGATTTTTCTTCAAGACAAACCTCAGTTTACTTGGGAGCTACTTACCTTCCCTCCGGGTTACTCCCATCTGCCATGCCGCTGTCCCCACCCCCCAGCAGACAACTGCAGTGTCCACCCGTGTCTCTGGCAGTTTTTGCTCATGACCTATTTGTTGCATTCCAGATCATTAGCTCAGATATTAAATGAAATTGGGGCCTTGCAGCAGCCCGGGAGCTCTTCCACTGGACATCCCCTCCCACCCATCGCGCTGACACCTGCCATTAGCCTTCATTTATAGCTTTCAAGCCTCCCTTCAGCCTGTGACTATGTTTACACCAGAGCCAATCTAGTCCAATTTCACAAGGAAAATGTCTTGAGACTCCTCGAATGCTTCGCCCGTGGCCACTCATCTGGCGGCTTGTATGAAAAAGTGCCTGTGGTCAGTGGTCAGCAGCTGCCCTTTGCTCCTCTCTGCTCCCTCCACCTGGGGCTCCCACTACTCTTCAGATGGTGTCTCTTTGAGAGTGTGCCATCCTCCCAGTGGCTGTGATGTGAGGTGGAGGAGTGCCGCCCACAGGTCATGTTTAATGTCCTTTCTGTGTAGGGCCAGAGCGCGGACAAGGCTAAGAGTTCAAGGGCTGGGGCCACCACTGCCCGGATTCAAGTCCTGCCTACCCGCTTGTCCTCTGGTCTATTTCCTAGCAGGGTGCTTTGAGAATGATGGAGATGGCGCGGCAAACCCTTGGCTCCGGGCCTGGCCCGGAGAGGGCTGGGGGAGCAGCAGTGCCCCCGGAGGAAGAGGCCATGACGCTGCCCTGCCACTGTCTGCCTCTCTGGTGACTCTTCTTAGGGAGGTTTAGCCCAAGATGTTGACACGTGTGCTGTCTTCTTTCTAGATAGTTTCTTATTTTGCTTTTTGTCAGTAAATATTTGGTCAGTCTTTCTGTCCCCGTTCCTATTTTCTCATTACCTACAAAGATGTTGACTTTGGACTAGTCTTCTAAGTACCTGTTAATTTCACATCCACCCTGATTCCTGGGCTTGATTTCCGTGCCCCACTGCCTTCCCGTATTTACAGCTTCTCCCCTGTACTCATTTTTGTCACTACGCTGCCTCTACCTTCTCCCTCAGCCCTGCCCCCGGCAGCCCACTGAGCTTCCTGCTCCAGTCGACCCTGGTTCCTGGACGGCATTTCCCCTCCCTGACCCATCGAGTGGTGCTTTGCATTCTGATGTCCCTCCAGTGCCCATTTCTTTGGGTTCCCAGTACCTAAGCCAGGATGCCCTGCTCAGGATGAGTGCTTGGATGGTGTTTGAGGGGCTTGCAGGGAGGTGTGGGGTCAGCTTGGGGGGGAAGATGGTCTGGCTGGGCGTGGCTAGTGGCAGGTGTGAGGCTGTGGACAAACCTCTCTCCATACCCTGCTCTTTGCTTCTGCATCTATAAAGTGCTGCAGTTATGGATGGAGGATGTTAAACACCCTTTTCTGCCCTCATGTTCTGGAATTTTCTATTCCCTTCCACTCTGTGGGCATTTATTTATCTTAATGGGGCCATTTTTACATGTACAATGTTGGGTTTTGGTGACAGTAGTGGTTGAAATTTTGGTATGATGTAATTGTTGTCACAGTTGTCATCGTCAACACCACTGCTGCTGCTATGGCGTTCCTCCAGCAGCAGCACTATCACCACTAACACCACCACCACCGTCAGCATCACTAGCACCAGCACTACATTCCCCACCATCACCATCACCATCACCATCACCACCAACAGCATCAGTATCACCACCACACTCTCCACCATCACCACCACCACCACCATCAGCAGCACCACCACCATCATCAGCATTACCACCACACACTCTACCATCACCATCACCATCATCAGCATTACCACCACACTCCCCACCATCACCACCACCACCAACATCAGCACCACCACCACACTCTAAACCACCACCATCATCAGCACCACCCCCACACTCCCCACCATCACCAGCACCACCAACATCATCAGCACCACCACTACACTCCCCACCATCACCACCACCACCAACATCATCAGCATCACCACCATACTCTCTACCATCACTATCACCACCATCACCAACATCATCAGCATTACCACCACACTCTCCACCATCAGTATCACCACCATACCAACATCGTCACCACCAGCACCATCACAACCATCACCACCACCGCAGTCACCAACATCACCAACATCATTGCCACCCCTACTACCATTACCATCACCACCACCAGCATCACCTCACCATTATTGTCTCCTGAATGCCTATCACAGTAGGAATTGTGCTGGGTATTTGGTATCTATCATCCCGTGTTACAACAGTCCTTTGGGGGTATGAGTATTATTCTCCTCATTTTAGGGATGAAATATCCAAGGCACAGAGACATGAATTATTTGCCTTGGGTCCGTAGCTAGTGGTGGCAGATCTGATTCAAGCTCAAGCCTGCCTAATACCAAAGGTTGTACTCTAAGCTTCCTACTCCAAGAGCTCTTCTTGTTCTCAAACTGCCTCCTTTGTCTTTGGTGACTGCACCTTTCAAAGGTTTAGCATCTGGCTGAGGTCACAAGCTTTGGTTCCTGAGGCTGAGTTCTGATAATCATTGCTCTATGGCTGGGGGTTTCCTTAGCTTCCCTGAGCTTTGGTTTCCTTCAAAACCAACTCACAGGGTTGTCTGAGAATTAAGAAAATTGTAAGCTAGCACAGTGCCCAGCATAGACTCAATACTCAAATATCAGTTTTATAATTATAATGATTGCATAATATATCGCCACAAAATTGTTATCCATTCTGTAATGTTTCTCATAAACATCTGTTGAAAGCCTTCTATGTGTGAGAGTCTGTGTTAGGTGCTAGATGTTAAGAACTGGGCAAGATGTGGTCCCTAACCCCGAGGAACCCAGTCTACTAGGGGGACACACACAAGACAGTGGGCTTTGGCTCCCAGAGGAGGACCGTGGAGCTTCACACACAGAGGAGCAGCAGGGTCTGGTGAGGAGTGAAGGTGAGCACCAGGCAGGGTGGGGGAGCGGGAAAATTCACACCCTTATATACATAGCCAATGAAAAGGAGAAAACACACATAATTAAGCTTATAACTCAGAAAGTTAGAAAAAGAAAAAAAATACACTGAAGGAAAGCAGAAGGGAGGCACTAATGAAATTAATGGAATAACAAGTGGGCAACAAAATGAAAGAACAGGACTCAGTAAATAGCTCTTTTTTTTTTGGGTTTTTTTGTTTTTTAACAGAACTTCAGTAGATGAAACACTGGCTAACATAATCCAGGTTAGAAAGTGAGGAAGCCCAGGGAACCCAAAATGAGAAGTATCAGGGTGAAGGATAATTCACCCAAACTGACCAATTTCTATGGAAGTTTAGAAAGTTTTAAAGCTACTCCCACACAAAGCATGAGGTCTGGGTGGTTCCACAGGGGAATTTAAACAAAACCTTTAAAGAGCACATATTTCCAAGTTTAATTAAACTATTCTATAGCAAAGAAAAAGGAGAAAAAGTCTAAGTAATTTTCCTAATACAAAAATAAAAGTTATTAAAAAATCTGATAAAGATTGTACAAAAATAAAACTTTAGACATCTCACAAATATTGGCACATTGCTTTAAATAAAACATTAACAAGTAGGATTCAGCATTAGGTTATAATAACACCAAGGGTGGTGGGTTCAAACCCGGCCCCGGCCGAACTGCAACAAAAAAATAGCTGAGTGTTATGCCAGGCACCTGTAGTCTCAGCTACTTGGGAGGCTAAGGCAAGGGAATTGCCTAAGCCCAGGAGATGGAGGTTGCTGAGGGCTGTGTGATGCCACGGCACTCTGTCTCTACAAAAAAAAAAAAAGAAAAGAAAAAAGAAATCTACTTATATAATGTACCATATTATAAATATGAAGAGAATTATTACATTAATACCTCTTTTGATACTGACAAAGTATATATTTTTTATTGTTTGCAATTCATTGAGGGTACAAAGAATTAGGTTACACTGATTACATTTATTAGATAAATTCCCTCTTATAATTGTGTCCCGGCCTCAAGAGGCATGCCTTACACTGTGACCCCCCCCCCAACACCCTAAAGCATGTATTCTTGATAAATACTCAATAAAATAGAAGTTGATAGATACTCCCTTAAGGTGACTGTAATCCTATTCAAAATCCATTCTTTTTTTTAATGTGGAAACACTAAAGCACAAAGTAAGGGCGCCCCCTTCTGGCTACTGCTGTTTCATATTGTAGCAGGACGTTAGCCAATGCAATCAGACAAGAAAAGAAATGAGATGTATAAATGCTGGAAAGAGGGGCAAAAGAGTCACTCTTTTGGAGGTGATATAACTGTGCACTTGGAGAATCCAAGCAAATCAGTGAAAACTGCTATAACCAACAAGATTATCCTATGTGTATGTCTATCTATCCATCTCAAAATGATAACATGATGATTAAAAAGCTCCTGTTTATGATAACAAAAATAAAATAAAATCCCTAGGAAATAAACTTAGCCAGAAATGTATAAAATGCACATATAGAAAACTTATAACACTCCTGAAGAACACCTTTTACACGTGAATAAACTCCAAAGGGAGTGAAGATTGAAAGTCATTCTTTCAGGAAATATTTCTTGAGTGTTTCCCACACACCAGGCCTGTCCTGGCTCTGGAGAGAGCAAGCAGTAACCAGAACAGGCAGAAGCCCCTACCCACATGGAGCTTGACTTCTGTGTGGAACAAATATAAGAAAGTCATGTTTTACCCTAGAAGATACAGTTCTTGTAGGAAAATATGCAGCTGGGGGTGTTGTAAGAGTGAGTGGGGTGTGCATTGTTGAGTTGGGGTCACAGAAGACTTGGTTGAGGTGTGATGTTGGGTTGTGGGGTCACTTACCGTATAACTTGTCACATGTTTATTCTGCACCCTAAACTGGCTCATTTGTTCCTTGTATCCCCCTAGTACACAGTCCTATAGTAAGAGCTCAGTACATTAATTTATTTATGTTTTAAAATTTTGAAAGTTTGAGTCTTTCATTATTTCAAGTGATCCGTATTTAATCTTGGCCTTCCATGGCCTTTCTATTTTGATTCTACCCTCTCGTTTTTCTAGAATGGAAAGACTGCAAATCTATAATTATTCATATGTGGTCTCTGGACCAACTTCTCAGTGTCACCCAAGGGCTTGTTAGGAGGGCAAGTGTTTAAGTTCCACCCTCGACTTGCTGGAGTCCAGATTCTGCATTTTTAACAAGATATTCGGTGCTTTATATATATGTCAAATAAAGTTGAAAAGCACTTTCCTGGAGCCTCTGGCTTTACAAGTTCCCTTCTTGTTTACCAGAAATCAGGGACTAGGGACAGTGGAGCCCTGTTGCTCATATGATGTCAGCCTCTCAGGGAGTCATGTTTTCCCAGATTCCAAACAGCTGCTGAGGGAAGAGCAGCACACGAAAAGATGTGTTTAGAAAAAAAAGGTCTAGAACTGGGCTGTCCAGTACAGTTGGTGAGGTGTCTAGGTGAGTTGGTGGATGGACAGACAGATGGATGATCCTCTGTAGCAACTGGCCACACGTGACTATATAAATAAAATGGAATATTCAGTTGTTTAGGTGCTCAGTAGGCATCGTGGCTGGTGCCTACCCCGCTGGACGGGGCAGACACAGAGCATTCCTGTCCTTGGAGGGTGTTCTGTTAGGAAGCGTTGGCACTGGATTTTGAGAACTTTTGAATTGCAAGGGCAAAGTCTCTGTGCTGTATGATCTGATCTGTTTGTCTCCTTTTATGTCAACAGAGGATCATCCATCTGTCTGTCCATCCACCAACTCACCCACCCATCTACTGAGTCCCTCTGTCATCCCACAGATGGTTATGGGATGTGGTGGTGCTTTGACATTTATTGAATGAACCGTGGAAGGGCAGGTCTGCCTGTGCTGGTGTTGAACTTCCACACCGTGAGCACTCAGACTCACATGGGGACTTGCTGCCCTGATGTTGGGGTCCCATTTTACCACATTGGTCTGGCCTTCCCTGTACCATAATCTCTCAGTTTGATTATTCCTCCTGTCTGAATATTAATTGATAAACTGGCTTCCGTGGAAAAGGTCTGGCTCCAAGTGGCTGTCCTACTGTCCAAGCCCCTTATAGGGCCACTCTGACCCTCTTGTTTCTCACTTCCACTGCTCTTCGGGGCCCCAACCCCTTGCATTCCTGCCCGGCCTCTGCTGTGTGTGGCTGTGTTCAGGTTCACTGACCTGGCCAGGCCCTGCCTGGAGGAGTGTTTCTTATTAGACCCCCAAAACAGTGTTAGAGTGAGAGGGCCCTCATGGAGAACAGGAATGAGAGCCCTCAGTGGGCACCCCGCACGGCACGGCTGCATTCTGCCTGGGACGTGGTTTTCTGGGTTTTCTCCTGTGATCTTCCTGGAACGCCAGGGCTTTGGGGCTAAACCGCTTCATCTTCCATGTCACTAGCTTGGTGGTTTCATGCTTTGTATGACAATTCAGCTCTTCCTGTTTTAATGCTAGGTCTGACGGGTGGGGGCCATACCCAGGGGGCTGTGCTTTCTCTTCTATGATGTGGCCACATGGCGATGATCCCCCAGTCTGTGTCCCCCGTCTCTCCATTCCCGCATCCTCACCCTCTGGGGGAGCCTCCGGCCTGCTCTGCCAGGCCCCTCATCATCCTGGGGGGGGTCCCTTTGGGTTGCAGGCTGGAGTCACTGCTCTGGCTCAGTGTGGACACAAGCTGTTGTGACTGTCCGTACTGATTTTTTGGTTCTCTAACCTGGTGTTGTACTTGCTCACTCGGAAGTCTCTGTGGACTCAGGACCTCTGCCACCTTGGAGCTATAGTTGGTGCTAATTGCTATGGAGCTGTGTCCCTGCCCCCACTGCCCCTGGGAAAGGGGATCCATCTGCTCACTCCTGGGGTTGAGCCAGACTCGAATCCCAGAGGGTGGGCAGGGGCCAGCCCGAGAGCTGGGCTTCCCCACCTGCAGCCCACGCCTCAGCTGCCTTCACAGTGTTCTGGGACGCCTCTGTCCCCCCCGAGGGCTTGAAAGTAAGACAAGCCAGTGCCTGGCAGAGCCCAGAGATGTCCTGCCTGTCCTCAGCCTTCCTGTAGGGCAGGCAAAGGTGGCAGCTGGGGCTTGCTCTGCTCCAGGGACAAGGGACCCTGCAGCACATCTCCTCATCTCAAGCCCCAGTTTTTCCATCTGCAGGACAGTGGTGATGATCACGCCACCTCACAGCCTAGAGGAAGGAAGGAATAGGCCTCTCAGTGGCCATGTGCGTTGGCCACTGTATCAGCGCCGAGCCTGTCCTCTGTAGCAGGCCAGGGACAGCTGTTGGTGGCCTATGGTGCTTTCATGAGGATAAGATAAGACATTTCCTGGGAACCCCTACTTTTCTGGGGAGCTGGCCAGTGAAGCTGATCTTGGCCTCTGGACCCAGCCGCATGCCTGACCCTTCTTTCCTGTAGGGCAAGCACCTTGGCAGGAGGGGGCCAGAAGGGCCAGGGAAGTAAGGACCCTCCATGCCACTTCTCACAGCCGAATTCTGACCCTGTGTTCACACGAATATTGCCACGGGGATCTGCGTGGACTTCGTTCATTCTTTCTTTTTTAAAAATAAGAAATATCAAAGATGCTTTCAGCCAGGGAGATGAAAAGGCACAGGAGCCGTGTCTGCTGCCTCCCGTGTTCCTGCCCCCCAGGGCTCGTTATTGTTTTTCTAGAACAAGAAGGAAAGAGTTTCATTTGTAGGAGGTTTTTTTTTTTTTTTGCCCTTAATGATGTGGTGGGTGGTGGTGGTAGCATGTTTTTATTTCATGTTGCTTTTTATCCCTTGCTGCTTTGGGAGAGGGTGACGGTGTCTGAGTTGGGGGTGCGGCCATGTGGGGGAGGGAGTTTCCTTGGAGAGACGGTAGGAGCAGATGTTACACCCCCGTGTCTAGAAGGTGGGGGAGGGTGGTGCTGCTGGGGGGTGAGGAAGGACCTGAGTTATGTAAGAGCTTTGAGTAGGTGGCTGGAGGGATGCAGGCAGGGGTCTGAGGATGTGGTGCCTGTCCGAGCCCTCGGGGAGGTGTCCAGGCACAGCCTGCTGGGAGCCTGGTGGCCATGGTGTGGCAGGTACAGCGAGGACAGGTGGATGTCAGGGTGTCAGGGTTGGCAGGCAGGTGGGAGGTGTGAGGGTGGAGGGGCCCCACAGGACGGGCCAGCTTCTGGGAGACTAGAGGAGGACTTGTCGTCCCTTTGCGATTCCCCCTCTTCCCTCCTCTCCATTCCCTGATTCTCTGTTGCTTCTTTCTCCACGTTGGTCCCCTGGCCACTGGGGAGATAGCCCTCCCATCCTTGGTGTCTCCTCTAGTGCGTTAATCACTGCGTGATGACAGAGCCGGCCCTCCTGTGAGGATGATACAACGGCCATTCGGGTGTTGTAAGGGGCTGATTCTGGCCTTTCCTTTGTGTGGGTCTGGAGGCTCCTTCCACAAGGTCAGATGACAACTTGAGCATGTGACACTGAAACAAGGACTGGCCAGTGGCTGCCCCAGGTGCCACTACCAACTAGCCCTCAGAGCTCTGCATCTTGACCTGTGACACAGAAGTGCCTGACTCGGGGGTCCCTGTGAGCCTGATAGCGGGTACCTGTGGGCCCCACCTCTACCCTCGCATGCAGGAAGGAGGTATAAATGCCTGGGTATGGTGAGGGTTGTCCTTGGTGAGCTGCCTTCCCTTGACGTCTCTGACTGCTTAGGGACAGCCTGGCTCTGCAGGTGCACCCCGCTTCCCCCTCCTCCCGCACTGGCTGCGTGGCTCCTGGCTGACCATAGCTCCGAATTCCCTCCGGATAGTAGCCAAGAATCACACAGAACTGTGGAATCCGAGCCCCGCTGGCACTGACGAGTTAATGGGCTCTGTCTTAAGACCACGGTGTTGGTGCTCTCAGCGTCTTCCCTGCACGTCCCAGCTTCACGGTTCGTGCCTGTTTATCAGCTTGTTTGCTTATTTTTTTTCCTTGGAGGCCCTGGTAAAGGAGGGGATGTGACCTGGGCAGGGAGGACTTGGTTTTGCCTGGTGTTGAGTAGCTGCAGGCTGTGAGACGCAGGGGACCAAGCACCTGCCTGGTTCCAAGGGGTTCTCATCATCCCCAGAGGGTGACAGACACTGATGTTCCAGGTCTCACTTGGGCTACTTGGGGCAGGCCTATCTGAGCCTCCTTTACCAGGGAGTCACAAAGGGGAGGACGCTTTGCCTCACAGGGCTGCTCTGAGGATGTGGCAAATGCCACCTGTAAGGTCCTTTGTTCCTGACACGGAGAACATGCTCAGAAAGGTGTGGAGAAGGTGACTCGTGTGCTGGTCTCGGGGTGGTTTTGGGACCTCGCGACCTGTGAAGGCTGAGTGCTGGGCACATCCTTCTGCCGAGCTGGCTTCCCGGCCGCTGAGCAGTTGGCTGCTAGGCTTGGAATTGTGTTTGTGAGGCAGTCATGACACAAAGGGGTCTGTGCCCACCTCGACCAAGATGGTGGCCACAGGAATGTGGGCAGATGCCCCGTGGGGTTGGAAGGGCGTTGGACTGAAGGACGTGCAGACCGAATGTGTAAAGTACCTCGTCAACAGCTTCTTATACAGATCACATATCGACTTGAAAATCCTGTAGAAATATGGGTTAAATAAACTATACTACCTGGGTGGCGCCTGTGTCTTAAAGGAGTAGGGTGCTGGCCCCATATACTGGAGGTGGCGGGTTCAAACCCGGCTCCAGCCAAAAAAAAAAAAAAAAAATTTATATATATATATATATATATACACTACCAAGTTACTTTCATGTTAAAAGAATGATTTTTAAAATGTGGCTTGCAGAAAATTTAAAAGCACTCCCGTAACTGGCATGGTGCTTCCAAGCCCAGCTCCGTGGATGATTAGCTGGGATCCTTCCTGATTCCTCTGAGCCTTGATTTCTCATCCAGGAAATGGATTTCTCATCATCTCTCCTGAGATGCCCCTGGGGACTCAGACGCCAAGGTTTGATGACCTTTTCCTCACACCTTGTTTACAGCATCAGGGAGCCCCTTGGTAAGTCCAGAAACCATCAACACAGGGGGGTAAAGCCGCTGCCTTGGAGAGCGGCCCCTGAGCCGTCTGACTCCGAGTGTGTCCCTGTTAAGACGCCACTGGAGTTTTCAGGAAACACCCTCCAGCTTTGTAAATATCCATTAAAAAAATAAAAATAAATCCATTATTTTGTCAACCTTCACAACAACCCGAGCTATGAAACGCCTCTCACATAGAGGTCTCCGCTCGTCGCACGATAAACAGTGTGCCAGGAAAAAAAAAAGTTGACACTCGCGAAGTGTTTGAAGGCTGCAGAGAAAGAGTTTTGTTTCTGTAAAAAGAAGCACGTGAAGGTCCCGGCAGCTGCTGTGTGTGGGGGGGCCTGGGAGGAGCCCCCTGTGCCGTGCCCACTTGGTGACCAAGGTGAGAAAGGCCACTAGACCCTGAAGCTGGCACCACTGACATCCTGAGACAGAGGCAGAAAGAACCAAGCGGAACTCCCGGAAGGGAGACAGAGGAGGACACAAAGGCTAAGAGCCGCTTGGAGCGTCTCTTATGGACACCACTGCAGTGGGGGTGGCCTCTTTGCAAGGAGCCAGTAGGTTTGAATTGACTTGGGTCAGGAGCTCTGATTTTATGCTAGCCCAGGTGATGGCTAGGCCATCACATGTCAAGGGGAGAGCCTGCGTCCCTGTGCTGTGCTTGGCATTAGGTCCCCTGGAGTGCGGAGGATGGAGCTGTTGCCCCCGGCGGGCAGCAGGCACTTTGCACACCGGGCGGGTGGCGCGCTGTAAGCCTTTCTTATTTTCCCATTTTTGACATTGTCCTTCAGCTCCTCTTCCACGCTCCCCGTTAAGCTGTTAAATCACTCCATTTATTTAGTGCGAGTGTTTCTGAGAGCTCATTTTTATCTTGGTGAAAACCAGGCTTGCTCATGGGCACATAATGAAATTGCATAAATATACCCTTAGCTTGGAATCTAATTTATTTTTCCTGTTCATTACGGGGTAGAAGGCCATTATGAAATGTATAACTTTTTTTTTTTCCAGTGCTGGAATGGAAAGGCTGTGGCTCGGGCTCTTTTTATTCTGATGATTTCGTCCTGATTCAATTTAGAGCTGGTTAGAACTCAAATACTGGCGCGTAATTGACAAAGATCAGTGTGGGTTGTGATGCTAGCGTCTGGTCGGGCCACCTCAGCTCCACAGTGCACGGGGTAGTGGCAGTTCCCTGGGACATACCTGGGCCCGCTGAGCCACCTGGGCCTTGAGGCAAGGGTGATGGGGACTTCCCTGAGGCCAGTGGTCACCAGTCTCCAGCTATAGTCATGGGTGGGTCTGAAGTGGTGTCCAAGTGGCACAGGCTGGATGAGGAGGGCCGGGGACATCACTGACCCCAAACTCTCCAAAATGCTTAGAGATCCCTTCAGGAACGTCTCACCTGACCTCCAGATTTGCAGATGCGGGCGCTGAAGCTCAGAGAGGGTGGTCAGCCTGGTTGAGGTCACACAGGCTCTGGCCTGGAGTTTACCTCCTTCTTCCTCAGTGCCACAGGTGCAAACCCTGACAGTATGTGAGAACATGGAAATGACATCAAGATACGGCTGCCTTTGGAAGCCGCGGCTCAGACCATCCCGCGTGAAGCTCCGCACCTTGGGTGGGAGGGAAGGACAGAAGGAGCCCGGGAGGGAAGGACAGAAGGAGCCCGGCAGCACGGCCGAGAAGCAGGGCAACGCTGCCCAGCACCCCAGGAGGAGCCCCGAGGAGCAGATGGGCAGCACATGCCCCAAAGAGGGAGGTGCCGTTCCCCACACAGCATCCTGGGCCTCATTAATCCACCTCCCTGCGTTTGCTCCCACCTGCCACGCGTTAGGCTCAGACGAGGTGTCAGCAGGCCCGGAACCCTGCTCTGGAAGCTCACGGCTCAGTAGGACGAGTTGGGTGTGACATTCTGACCCTCACTCATGCGGGAGCCAGGCCAGGCACCAGCGTCCACTGAAGTGTGGGTCTGACTCAAGGCACGTTCTCTTGAAGGGCGATGAGTGCTGGAAACCTGTGAGAGTGAGTGCAGGTGTGACTTCTGGGAAGAGGAAATGTCACCAGGGATGTGGCGGGCTGTCAGGAGGCAGGACAGGGAAGAGACAGACGCTGGAAGTGCAGAGGTCGCCGGGCCTCTCCTTCCCTGCCCCCCCATGTCTCCGTGGCCACATGAGACACAAGATGCCCACCCAGTGAAATCCGGATTTCAGGTGAACGACAAAACTTTTATTGTATAAGTTCCTGCCAAGTATTGCTTGGGACCTACCCTAAAAACACAAAACTTTGTTGTTTACCCAAATCCAAATTTAACTGGGGAGTTTGTTTTCTCCTGAATCTGGCAATCTTACCTGCATCAGCACAGGAGTAGAAAGGGTTTACTTCGAAGTTATTTTCTTAGTCATTTAAAAAATTCAGTTGCATGAATTATAAAAGTAATGACTTATTTGCTGTGTTAGTTCTTATGACACAGAAGCATGGAAAGTAAAATGAATTGGCTTTCTCCACTGTCCCCCTGTAATTCCAGTTCTCCTGGGCAGCCTCTGTCCTCTGCTCACAATTGTCTCACCTTCCAAGCCACACCCACGTGTTGTCACACGCTACATATTTTCCTGGCACTTTTGGCTTTGGGGGGGAAATCCCCAAAGTAGAATTATATATTACTTTTTAATTTAAAACTGCACCTGGATTACTTCATAAAAAGTTAACAGTATTTACAGATCTCTCCATATGATATGGGGATACCTTATTCTATATGCATTCCAACATCCATTGTTGGATGGAAACTTAAAATACTTTCAGTCTAAGCACACAAAACGCCTCATTTTAACTCGCATTTCCCAACTCTAGGAAGCTTGAGTACCTTCCGTGTGTTCACTGGTCATTTGCGTGTTTACTTCTGTGAACTGCCTATTAACATCTGTTGTCCATGTTGCCATGAAATTTCTTATTAGTTTCAGGACACTCTTTACATATGAGTCATACTCATGCTTTGGTGATCACATGCCATGCTGGAGTTGCTTCTGGACTCGTGCGATCAGGCCATCACCCAGTCTCTGGGGCTTAGACCTGAGCTCCTAACAGAGCTGGCCTTCTGGGTCTCACAGGAATCACAGACATCCAGACCCCACACAGACACTTGTCACCTGCTGATCTCATCCTAAAATCCTTGAGTTTGAAGGGAGCCCTAGGTGGCTTGAGAGCCCTGCATTTTGCTGCTCTGGTGCTGCTCTAAACACAGGGGCCTGGCCTGTGTGAGTCTTCAAATACCTGCCTGCTTCCATGATCCTGTCTCTACCTGTCCTCAAAGTTCAACTCAGATCACAGAACCAGTCCTAGGGAGGGAAGTGGCACCATCCTGGTCTGACTATGGTTGTCCCCACCTCCCCTGTGGCCAAATTTACCCTGTCCCTCCAAGGGGGGCACTTCAGAGGCTGCCAGGTAGAAGGCTCCAGGTCTCCACTCTGCTGCAGCCACGCCATTCATTCACTGGTCCATTTTACTCAGTCTCTGTTGAGCTCTTACCTAGTGCTGGGTAGTTGCTGACTTCAGAGAGAGAGCAGCCACCCTGTGATCACATGTTGTAATGACAGGCTGGGGTGGGACAGCTCTCCTTCCACAGTTTACCCATCAGCACAGCAGCACAGCCTGGCCCAGGTGGAGGGAGCACAGAGACCCTGCCCTGGGCACCCCTTCCCCATGCCTTTTTCCCGTGGCACTGATGTGTGTGTGGGGAGAAGCATCTCCTTGGGTTTCCAGAGGGTCCTTGTCTACCCAACCTTGCTGGCCCATCCCCTTGGGGCACTTGTGGTCTGTTCTGTGACGTGCCATAGGAGGGATGTGACCTTCTGACCAGGCTGCTGAGAAGAGCACAAAGGGACTCAAAGTCACAAGTCGGGGGATGGCTTGAGACACCGGAGGTGATAATTGGAGCTGGGAGCCTTGAAGGGCCGGTGGTGGGGGCTGCCTTGGTGCTTCACATTTACAAAGGCCTGTTGTTGGTAGGAGGGAGTGGATTTGTCCTTTTTTGTTCAAAGGCAGAAACAAGACTTCTAGGGAGACAGAGTTGGGTTGAGTCTGAGGAAGTCAGGTGCCTCGTGTGGCTCAGGAGCAGGAGGGAACCGCCCTGCCTTCACATTCCAGGCTGTGTGAGCTGTGGGCTGGCTGTGTGCCTCCTCCGTCTACATCCTCACTTCCCGGGCCCTCAGTGGGGCCTTATTTGGAAATAGGGTCTTTGCAGATGTCATCATGTTAAGATGGGGCCACACTGGATCAGGGGGCCCTAAATCCAAGGACTGGTGCCCTTATAAGAAGGGGAGGACACACAGACACCCCGGGAGACGGCAACGGGACCGTGGAAGCAGAGATGGGAGCGATGCAGATGCAAGCCAAGCACTGCCAGGGATGGCAGGGAACCCCAGAAGGCTCCTTCCCTAGAATCTCTGGGGCCGGGCAGTCCGGCCAACACCTTGATTTCACACTCTCAGAGCTGCAAGAGGATACGTTTGTGTTGCTTTAAGCCACTGAATTTTTGCCAATTTGTTACAACAGCCACAGGAAACAAATACACCCGCCAGGCAGGTCAGCATCCCACCTTCTGGCTCCCTTAGAGCACGGATGATACAACCCTGACTCTGTGCGCAGTGAAGCCGGGTGAGATCAGGCACCTGTGGCAGGATCCTCTTAGATTTTTGGTGCCTCATTCATCATGACAATGCCAGCAGGGAGGGAGGCTGGAGCTCTTGGGGGTGGCCTGAGGGGCAGAGAGAGACGGGCTTGTCTGTCTTTGCATCAGGGCGACAGGCCACCTTTGGCAGGGCTGACATGGCCCCAAGTGGATGTTTCCTGAGCTGCAGTTAAGCAGGGCCATTTGCCTGGCAGGTCACAGGACACTCAGGCTGTGCGGTGGCAGTACACACATCACCAGGCCTAGGAAAGCAAGGTCAGGGAATGTCTGGTGGCGTCTAGGGCCAAACTCCCTGGCCATGGGGACGGCAATTCTCCCTCCTGACCCCCTGTGGGACTAGTTTAATTCTAGCCAGGGACGGACCTGGGAGAATGTGGACAGAGAAGGTCCCTTGGTGCCTGGAAAGCAGCAGAGGACAGGCCCTGTGGACATGGTCCTGCCAGGGCTCCTGGGCAGGGGCTGTTGTGGGGGCTGGCCTGCTCAGGGGGAAGCCAGCCCCTTGTCCAGGAGCAGGGGCCAGTGCAGGCCTGTCCACCTCCCCTGCGCCCACTCTCCGTATAGACTCTTCCCACTCTGTTCCTTGTAGTGAGTAACAGCCAGAGGCCCCAGTGAATGCCAATGCTCAGGGCTGTAGGCGTCCTGGGCCCAGAGCGCAGCCTCTCTCGTACCGGAATGATGTCCCTGACACAGGCAACCCGCCTGGCTGGGGTGGGGGCTCTGTCGCAGGGCCTGCGTCCTGCTGTGCCCTGCACCCTCCATCCAGGCAGCTGACCCGCAAGCCCAGGAAACTTGGAGGGGCAGCTGGGCCACTTTCCAGCCTCTGGCTCATATTTGGGGTGACTTGTCTTGGGTGACAAGAGAGAGCAAGGAACAGAGAGATGGGAGGAACTGTCCCCTGTGATTTTCTCTGGTGGGCAGGCAACACTGAGCTTTGTGAGGGAGAGGCCCTGCTGGTGGACTGGCTCCAGGGAGCATCCTCTATGCCAGGCGTCCTCAAACTACGGTCCGCAGGCCACATGCAGCCCGCCTAGGACATTTATCTGGCCTGCTGGGTGATTTTGCCGCTGCTGCCTGTCTAGCTTAGCAGCCGACTCATCCCGGGGTCTGCTGTCTGGCCCTCCAGTGGTCTGAGGGACAGTGAACTGGCCCCCTGTTTAAAAAGTTTGGGGATCTCTGCTCTATGCCCTCCTTATGAACCTACAAGGGATGCCGAGTGGTGACCAGTTCCACCAATATGACAAAATGAGCACTCCCTGGGTGAGGGGCTGTGCTGGTGTCTGAGAGGGCCCGGGACACTGCTATGGGCCAGCTGCTTCTAGCCCGGGACGAGGCCAACACTGAGGAGGCAGGCACAGATCCTGACTCGGCCAGCACCTCTCCACTGAGGTTTAGGGAAGCCCCTTCAGGAGAATGCCCACCTGCCACGCACAAAATAAAGACAGAACAGCAGCGCCTGTGGCTCAGTGAGTAGGGCGCCAGCTCCATATACTGAGGGTGGCAGGTTCGAACCTGGCCCTGGCCAAACTGCAACAGATTACTCCAATTACTCTGACTGAATAATCTGGGAAGACACAGATACTTGGCCACAACGATGTTTTACAAGCACAGATTCTTTCCCCAAGACACTGCCATTGGGTCTCAGTGGGTCTAGGGGCCGACACAGCTCTGACTGTTCATCCCTGGTTCTGCTTGGGTTTCCAACCAAGCTTCAGGATCAGAGGACCCCTGTGTGGAGCAGCCTCTGGCTGGTTCCGAGGTTGGACTCGAGACACTTCTCAGCCCCGCCAGGCCCGGGGCTCCTCCGGCAGACCCCTCCCACCTCCGCTCCCATTTCATATTTGAGGGACACACCTCATCCTTGGCAGAGCTGATGTGCGTCCCGTGGGCCCTCATTAGATTCAGCTTCCTACCTCCCTCCTCCCACCAGCACCTCCCTGGGGATGGTTTGACAGCATTTGGACAACTGCAGTGTCACAGTCCCATAAATACCTGGACAACTTTTCACTTGCTGGGGGAGCAGTCTAGCCCTTCTGGACGGAGATGCTGTTTCCTTCTGAAGACGTCCTCTCTTTTGAGTGTCAGGTCCCCAAATCAGATGGCATTTTGGTTTTTCTCATATTGTAGAATTTGGACTGAAGAGGAAAAAGGAGTTTGTTTACAATGGGCATTTTCATATCGAATGCTTAATTGCAGGTTCCTGTGTTGTGAAATTTTCTCTCCTGTCCTCAATTCTCCCTTTAGTATTTTTATTTTATTTTATTTTATTTTATTTTTGGCTAATTCAGCCATTAAAAAAACTCTGTTGTAGAAGAATACTTAATGATTTGATATGATATATAGTTAAATGGAAAAAAGTTATAAAATGGAATGTACAGTATGATCCCACTTGGTACCAAAAATATATATTCTATGCATAGGAAAGTCTGGGAGTGTATATGTGCTCAAAATGTTAACAGGAGTTATTTCGGGTTAGTGGGATTATGGGTTATTTTTATTTTCTTCTTTTTGCATATGTGTAGTTTCTAAATTTTCTGCAGTGAATATGTATAACTTTTATAATAAGGAAAAAATGATAACCACAGATTTTGCCAAAGGCTGCTCGGACTCCCTGACCAGAGACGACCCAGGCCGCCCTTCTGTGCTGGGAAGCTCTGGCCCAGCCCCGAGGGTGTCCCCTTCCCCATCCCTGGACATCATGCTTCTTGCTTGGGGTGCACCCTAGGCTGGCTTCTGTGAGGGTTCCGGTGAAGGGAATGCTCTTCAGAAATTCCCCTGCTCATCCAGGGAGAAGGAACAGTCATGCTGGGACCTGGAGGCCCCCAGCAGGTGCAGGCATTTGGGCATAGACAGGTGGGTTTATTGTTACCCTGGATGATAATGCTGAGCTTCCTCTATTCTCAGCCACCCGCTTCTGGGCATGGCCTGAGTGTGGCCTTAGATAGGGCTCCCCCCTCAAGAAGCACAGAGCCCCTTGAGCCCTGTGCTGGTGCAGGGAGATGAACGGCAGGGGCTGAGTGGTTGAGTAGAAATGGCACGGCTCCCCACCCCCTAGTTCTCAGCTGACTCTCTGAGCCTCACAGGGATGGGAAGTCGATAGCCTCAGGTCACACATGGCCCTCCAGATCCCCAAGTTCAGCCCTTTGACTAAATCCAAACTTCACAGAGCAAGTCCCTTTATTAAAAGGGGTATAGGAGAGAAAGATGAAACTGCTTCCTTTGGTGCTTAAAAAAAAATTCTTAAAATCAGAAGGCCACCCCTCAGGCATTGAGCGAGTCCCCAATGCCTTTCTCTTCTTTAAGGAATGTTTGATTGAGCTGGGGAGATCCCACCCCCTGGTGTAAAACAGGGAAGTCCCTTGCTCGGGTGCCTGTATACTGGCTGACACTAGATGCCAGGCTGCTCAGAGCTATTTCAACAGAGTGATTCTGGTGCCGCGTCCCTGAAAGAAAGTAAGCAGAGGTCTAAAAGAAACCCCAAACCTGGCCTGGTGCCATCTGCACTCAGATCTGTCCTTTGTGGGACTTCAGGCCCAGCCCAACAGCAAAATTCAGACCTGAGTGCCCAGATCCACCAGGACCCTCCATGGGGCACCTGCTCACTGTGGACCTGGTGTGTTCGCCCAAGCTAGGCATTGTCCAGCCTGTCGTGTGTGCAATATGCTGGTCAACCACCTGGCGGTCAGCCACAAGGGACATTTCTCTGAGATGAAGGTGAGTCCCAGAGAACGCGACTGGTTTACAAAAATTGGGTGGACATGAATTTTCAGGAATCCATCTGGGCTGGGTAAGAGGCAGAGCTGCTCCCTTTTCTAAATTCTCAGGAAGCTTATGTTCTGGGGAAACTGGGTGGATTTGCTGCCAAAAGGGGCTCTATTTTTAGCCAAATGTGAGAAGGGGAGGAGGGTCCCCTTGGGAGGCGGCCCAGCGGGTGTTGGGACTGGCCTGAGAGGTGGTTGGTTACCTCTTCACTGTGGGGAGTGTGTTCCCTTTTGCCCTCACCTTGAGGGAGGAGCCTCGAGGGCGTGACCAGGAGATTATTCTGTCCCCCTGTGTGCCACTGAGATGCAGCCCGAGCAGGAGCTGTCAGGAGTTCTAAATTTATAGGGTGCTTGTCCTTTGCTGGCTGCTGAGAAGTAAAGCAGCCTTAGGAGTCGAGGACAACCACAGTGCCCATGCTGCCCATCTCCCGCCCACACTGACAGTCCCCTCATGCCTACCTGGGCTGATGGAGGGTGTGGGCACCATGGGTGCTGCAGCCCCTGCCCCCTGTGGGCAAGTGTGGTCTTTGTGGGGGCTGAGGAATGGGGTCTGGGGGGAATGACAGTGATGCCCATCTGGGCAGCCCCTCCCAGGAAGGAGCCTGCTGGTGCTTTTCCCAGGGAGAGAGTGGGCAGCCCCCCCACCCCCCACCGCAAGTGATCACTGAGTCCTGGGCCTGGTGGAACCCCTGGCCTGAGGGCAGTGCTGCCACCCACACACAACTTGAACTACCCAACATCATACCCCCATGCTGCTGGGGACCTGCTGGGGCAGGTGACCTGTTTGCCAGTGTAGATGACCACGGGGCAGCTGCCCAGGCACTCCACACAACCCTGTGCTGCTGGGGACCTGCTGGGGCAGGCGACCCATTTGCCAGTGTAGATGGCCACGGGGCAGCTGCCCAGGCACTCCACACAACCCCGTGCTGCTGGGGATCTGCTGGGGCAGGCGACTTGTTTGCCAGCATAGAGCACCATGGAGGAGCCGCCCAGGCACTCCACACGTGTCCCCCAGAGCATCACATCTCGTCTGAGCTTTATCACTGTCCCCTCAGCCCTGCCGTGGGCGCCGGCACTGAACACCCAACCCCCTGGGAGGAGGCATCCTGCACTCTGCTGTTCCCCGTCTGGTTTTCAGGGCATGGCTGCCTCTTGCTGCTGACCTTCACTGACGGATCTGTCACAGCCTCAGTCAGCCCCAGGTGGGCTGTCACCGGGCTGGGGTCTGTGCAGAGAGGTGGACAGGGCAGGATCTGGCCTGTACACAATGCACCTTCTGCTCTTGAGCAAGGCAGGACAGATGGGGGGTGGAGGGCAGAGCTGGAGCTGATAGGGAAAGGGACACACCTGTGCTGCAGACCCGGTATTGAGACAGGGAACAGGACGTGGCCTCAGGAAAAGTGGCCTTTTGAATGAAGTCACCACCCTTTCCGAACAGACACACAAAGCAATGCCTCTCCACAGCAGGGAGGGCTGCTGGCCTCCTAGAGGGGGCTAGAGGGCTGGAGACCAGGGCTGGGACCTTTGCAGAGGCAAGGACATGGGATGTGACAGTGACATGGGATTTTGGGAAAAGACCCACATAGTCCGTGATGGTGCTGGGGGCCTTGGTGTGGAGGCCTTGCTGGTTTGATGTTGACTGGTCAACCCCTCAGCCAGATGGACAATCTGTTATAGACTTAATTTTTTCTCTAAGTCTGATCTTGTCTTAAAAGTTTTTGCCTGCTTGAATTTTTATCTTTACTCTGGAATTTTCTTGGTTTGGGTTTCCTGTCTGTCCTGAGTCACATCAGGAAAATTCTACCAGTCTCCAGCACTCTCCCTGCTTTGAAAACGTAACTTTAAATTGAATGAATGGTAAAGATGACTCACACTAGCTTGGCCCCCACAGTGTCCTGGGCCTTAGGCCGGAGGCTGGCATTTTTCTCCAGCAGGAGTACAGAGAAATCCCCGCCTGCCTGATTCTTGCTGTTGGCCGCTGTGCTCAGGGCGTCTCAGCTCAGAAAATACCATCTCCCCAGGCTGTGTGGAGGTTCATGTAGCCCCTATGTGGTGGGGGTGTTCTGGGGCAGGGGATCGAGGACTACTTCTTCTTCTTCTTTTTTTTTTTTTTTTCCGCAGTTTTTGGCCAGGGCTGGGTTTGAACCCGCCACCTCTGGCATATGGGGCGGGTGCCGTACTCCTTTAAGCCACAGGCGCTGCCCAATTGCGGACTTCTTTAGGGGCCGACAGTAACCACTGAAGGCTTTGCAGGTGAGCTTCTGTCCCAGTGAGGCAGCTCTGTCCCGCAGCACGAGGGCCCTGTGGGCAGCAGCAGCCGGGTGAGTGTGGCTGAGTTCCAACACCACCCTGTCCGTGGACACAGTCCGCAGTGGGCCCACCCAGCGTGAGAGCTTCCAGGCCACTGCTGGGCTGGTGCCCCCTTCCTTGCTGTCTCTCCGTCCTCAGCCCGGGGCTCTCCTGGGAGGCCCCCACAGCCCATTGCCGCCCCCTTGGCATCTCCAGGTCCAGCTCAGCCTTATTCCTTAGCAAGTTTCTTCTCCATCACAGGCTTATGGCCTTCCCCATCTTGTGACACCCTGTGGCAGCCCCCTGTCCTGCTTACTTGGGGCTGGACACACTCCCTTCTCCCCCTCCAGGAACCATGGCCCTGGCCCTGCCCCCACTCCCGTGAGCCCCGCCCCTACTGGCCACACCCACATTAGTCCCGCCCTGTGTTGGTCCCTTCCCAGCGGGCCCTGCCCCGGGGTC
>CAUYQV010083054.1:0-15521 GCA_963574575.1 Galagoides demidoff | reverse complement strand
AAAATCCCAAAATCACAGATGCTGTCATGGTTGTGGAGAAAAAGGAACACTTCTACACTGCTGGTGGGATTGCAAACTAATACATTCCTTTTGGAAAGACATCTGGAGAACACTTAAAGAACTAAAAATAGACCTGCCATTTGATCCTATAATTCCTCTATTAGGTATATATCCAAAAGAACAAAAATCACACTACAATAAAGATATTTGTATCAGAATGTTCATTGCAGCTCAATTCATAATTGCTAGGTCATGGAAGAAGCCCAAGAGCCCATCTATCCACAAATGGATGAATAAATTGTGGTATATGTACACCATGGGATACTATGCAGCCATTAAGAAAGATGGAGACTTTATCTCCTTCATGTTTACATGGATGAAGCTGGAAAATATTCTTCTTAGCAAAATATCCCAAGAATTGAAGAAAAAGTATCCAATGTACTCAACCCTAATATGAAACTAATTTATAGGTTTCATAGGAAAGCTATAACCCAATTTTAGCCCAGGATATGGGGCAAGAGAAGAGGGAAGGGAGGGGAGGGGGAAGGGTGGATGGAGGGAGGGTGATTGATGGGATCATGCCTATGGTTCATCTTATAAGGGTACATGTGAATCTCTCTAATTGTAGAATATAAATGTCTTAACACAATAACTAAGAAAAAGACATGAAGGCTATGTTAACCAGTTGGATGAAAGTATTTCAAATTGTATACAGCAACAGTATTCTGTACCCCATGATAGTATTAATGTTCACTGCTATGATTTAATAAAAAAGAAAACTAATTCCTACAATTTATATTAGTGTGTCATAGCTTATGATAGGCTGTGTGAACTAGCTAAAGATGCCAGCCATGGTGGCTCACAGCTGTGTCCCAGCACTTTGAAAGGCTAAGTTAGGAGGATACTGGAGCCCAGGAATTCAAGATTCCATTGAGTTATGATCACACTACTGCACTGCACTGTAGCCTGAGAAACATAGTGAGAACTCATCTCTACCATAAAAAAAAAAAAAAAAAAGTCAAGAGAACACAAAAATACCAGCTAAAGGATTGTAGTTACCATCCATGCTATCCTCTTCTGGATATACTCAATTAGAAATTGTGATTAAGGTAAAATTCTCAGTTAGAAACTAATGCTCTTTTTTAAAATTTCAGGTTAACATGAGGGTACAAACAACTAGCTTGCAATATTTGCATATGTTAGGTAGATTCCCTCTTGTACTTGGGTCCCAAACTCAAAAGGTGTGCCACTACCCTTAAGTAGTGTCTATTAAATGGGAGCACACTAATCCCCTCCCCTTCTCTCTCTCCTCTCACCTAAGTCCCCCCCCCCAACTTTCTTATGTGAGCACCTCTTAGATCGTCTACTGACTCCATATTAGTATTGAGTACATTGGAAATTGCTGCTCCATTCTTGTGATATTTGAATAAGAATAATATATTTTAACTCCTTCTTTTGTAAAGGATAAAACAAAATTTGTAAAGTCTCCATCTTTTTTAGGGCTGAATAGTATGCCATGGCATAGATATACTTCCATTTGTTAATCCATTCCTGAGCTGGTGGGCATTTGGGTTGTTCCCACATCTTGGTGATTATTAATTGAGCTGTGATAAGCAATCTAGGGCAAATGTCCTTATGATAAAATGATGTTTTTCTTCTGGGTAGATGCCTAGTAATGAGACTTCAGGATCAAATGGGAGGTCTAATTTGAGTTCTTTGAGGATTCTCCATACATCTTTCCAAGAGACTGTATGAGTTTGCAGTCCCATTAACAGTGTAAAAGTGTTCCCCTTATTCCATATCTGTGCTAGCCTCTGCAACTTTGGGGCATCGTGATGTGGGCCATACTCACTGAGGTTAGGTGATATCTCAGGCTGCTTTTGATCTGCATTTGTCTGATGATTAGGGATGATGGGATGTTTTGCATGTTTGTTATCATTAATTTGTCTTTCTCAGAGAAAGTTCTGTTTATGTGTACTGCTCAGAGATAGAAGTTGTTATTTTCTCTTTTTTGTTGTTGTTGTTGATTAATGTGAGTTTTCTGAAGATTAAGATATTGACCCTTTGTCAAATTCAAAACATGCAAATGTCTTTTTCCTTCCTGAAGTTTATTTATTTTCTTTAATTGTTGTGTACTTAGCTGTGCAGAAGCTTTTCAGCTTAATTAAGTTCCAGTGGTTTATTTTTTGTTGTTGTGATTACTAATGAATTGTTCTTCATAAAAATCTTTCCCCAGGATGACATCTTTGAGAGTTTTTCCCTACACTTTCTTCCAAGTCTTTTAACATTTCACATCTTAGATTTAAATCTTTTATCTGTCTTGGGTCAATTTTTGTAAGTGGTGAAAGGTGAGGGCCAAATTTCAGTATTTTTATGTAGTTTATGCAGTGCTCCCAGCACCATTTATTGAATAGGAATGTTTTTCCTCAGTATATGCTTTTGTTTGTTTTATCAAAAATCAGATGGCAACTAGAGACTGGTTTCATTTCTTGGCTTTCAATTCTATTCCATATGTCTATGTCTCTATTTTTGTACCAGTACCATGCTGTTTTGGTTACTGTAGATTTGTAATATAAACCAAAGTCTGATAAAGTTATAATTTTGTTTTTATTACTAAGAATTGTCTTGTATAAATGTTTTTTTTTCCCAGCTCTATATGAAATAAAAAACTACTTTTTTGAGTTCTTCAAAGTATGATTTTAGTATTTTAATGGGGCTTGCATTTAATCTGTAGATTACTTAGGGAAGTATAGACATTTTAACAATGTTTATTTTTCCCTGCCAAGAGTATGGTATGTTCTTCATTTGTTAATGTCTTCTTCTATTTGTTTTCTTAGGGTTTCATAATACTCCAGTAGATGTCCTTCACCTCTTTTCTTAGGTATATTCCTAGGTATTTCACTTTCCTTGAGGTTATTGTGAAGTGAATTGTATTTATGATTAGCTTCTCAATTTGGCTGTTACTGGAATATACAAAGGCTACTGATTTGTAGACATTGATTTTATACCCTGAGACATTACTGTATTTCTTGATCACTTCCAGGAATCTTATTGTTGCATCTCCTGGGGTTTTCTAAGTATAATATTATATTATCAGCAAAGAATGAGAATTTCACCTCCTCTGCCCCCATTTGGATGCCCTTTATATCCTTCTCTTGCCTTATAGCATTTGATAGAATTCTACACCATATTGGATAGAATGTTGAACTATGTTGAATAGTAGTGGTGATAGAGGACAATCTTGTTTGGTTCCAATTTTAAGTGGAAAAGCTATACATTTTACTCCTTTCAGTATGATATTAGCTGTGGGATTGTTGTAGATAGTTTCAATCAGCTTAAAAAATATGCCAACTATGTCATTTTTAAGTGTTTTTCTTAGAAAAGGATGCTGAATTTTATAAAATGCTTTTTGACATCTGTTCAGAGCATTGTATGGTCTTTGATTTTGCTTCTATTGATATGGTGGGTCAATGTATGTTCATTTCATTTATGGATTTATGTATGTTAAGTCAGGCTTCTATCTCTTGGATGAAGCCTACTTGATCATGATGTATAGTATTTTTTAATGTGTAGCTGAAATCTATTGGCTAAGATTTTGTTGAGTATTTTGGCATATAGTGATTAGTGAAATTGGTCTGTAGTTATATGTTTTAGTTGGATCCTTTCCTGGGTTTGGTATCAGGGTGATGTTTACTTCATTAAATATGTTAGGAAAAGTTCCTTCCTTCTCAGTGGTTTGGAATCGGTTCTGCAGTATAGGTAAAGGCTCTTCTTTGAAGGTTTGATAGAATTCTGGTGTGAAGCCATCAGGTCCAAGGGCTTTTTTCTGTTGGAATATTATTTTTTAATCTCATTGTTTGATATTGGTATGTTCAATAGATCTATTTTTTCCTAGTTGCATCTAAGTGGATGGTGTGATTCCAGGTATTGGTCTATGTCCTGCACATTGTCAAATATTTGGACATAGAGTTTCTTGTATTAATCTGAGATAATCTATTGTATCTCTATGGTATTGGTTGTTATTTTCCCTTTTTAATTTCTAATTGGGTTGAAATTAGAATTTATTAGAGATTTTACTTTTCTATTTCTGGTAAATCTGGCCAATGGTTTATCAATTTTATCTATCTGTTCAAGAATCAACTTTTTGTTTCATTAATTTTCTGAGTTGATTCTTTGGTTTTTAATTTCACTTATTTCTGATTTAATTTTGTTTTTGTTTTTTCTTCTTTTAGGTTTGGGATGTATTTTCTCTTCCTTTTCCATTTTCTTCAGATGGTTCATTAGGTTGTTAATGTGCTTTTTTTCTGTTTTTTGGTTTTAGGCATCTAATGCAATAAATTTTCCACTTAGGACTGCTTTTGCAGTGTTTCACAGGTTTTAGTAGCTTGTATCTTTATTGTTGTTATGCTCAAGGAGGTTAATAATTTCCTTTTTTGTCTCTTCCTTGACTCAACTGTCATTCGATGTAAGCTTGTTTAATTTCCACGCCTCTGTATGGGGATGACAATTTTTGCTGAAGTTGAGTTCCACCTTCATTGTCTTGTGGTTTGAGAAGATACAAGATATAATTTCAATTCTTTTGATTTTGTTGAGGTTTGATTTGTATCTTAGGATATGATCTATTTTTGAGATGTTTTGTGGACTGATGAGTAGAATGTATATGTCCCTTGGATCTTTTTCAGTTTCTGTTTAGAGGGTCATTCCAGCTTCGTAAGAGGGTTGTTAAAGTCCCAATTACGGTGTTATAGGATATCATATTGCTGAGACCAATTAAGGTCTATTTCACAAATCTGTGAGCATTTATGTTGGATACATAAATATTCAGAATTCAAATATACCCTTATTTTGTTCCCTCAACCAATATGAAGTGACCCTTGTCTGTCTTTACTTTAGTTGCTTTAAATCTATTTATATTTGAAAATAAGATTGCAACCCCTCCTTTGTTCTGATTTTCATTTGCCTGAAATATTATTTTCCAGCCCGTCACCTGAGTTTTGTTTTATCCTTCAAAACTAGGTGTTATTTCCTAGAGACAGCACATAGATGGCTTGTGTTTTTATATCCAGCCATCCAGCCTCTTTTTTATCCCTCTTCAGTGGGGAATTCAAGCCATTAAAATTTATCGAGAGAATTTATAAGTGTGGTGAAATTCTATTTTACTATTTTGTGAAAATACGTTGCTTACTTTTATTCTTTGCACCTTCATTGAAGTTAGGTTTTTTCCCTCTAGGTTGTGGTTGTTTACTTTGCTAGTGTTCCATTGTCATATTCAGTATGGAGAATAGGTCTAAGTACTTCCTTTCAGCTGGTTTTGTTGTGGCAACTTTTTTCAGTGTTTGCAGGTCAATAAAGGGTTTTATTTCTGCATCAATTTTGAAGCTTAGCTTAGCAGAATACAGAATTCTGTTCTGAAAATTGTTTTGTTTAAGAAAAGCAAATGTAGATGACCATTCTGTTTTGAGTGGGAAAGTTTTAGGGGAAAAGTTTGCTGTACCCCTGTAGGATCTTTCTATATACATCAATTGATGTTTACTCCTGGATATTTGCAGGATTTTCTCTTCATTATGATGTGTCTTAGAGATACTCTCTTTGAGTTGAGATGACCCAGGGTTTGATATTCCTCTAAAGGGATTGTGTTGGATACTTTTAGTGAAACTTGGAAAATTTCATTTATTGTGTCCTGTAGTGATGCTTCTATCACTTTGGGACATTCTTTTTTGCCTTCAGGGATCTCTATAATTCATGTTTGAACACTACATGAAGTCCCATAATTCTCTGAGAAACTACTCTGCTTTCTCTCTTTTCTGCCTCTTTAACTACCTGGGTTAGCACAAGAACTTTATTCTCTAGCTTTGAGATTCTTTCTTCTCCATGTTTTATTGACTCTTTCTACTGCATCCTTAAGTTCCTTGATTGATTCCTTCAATTTATTAAGCTCTGCCATATCTCTTCTATAGTCTTCATATCTTTCATCCATTTTTTGGTTAGATTTTCAACTTTCTCATTTCTCTTTATTGCTTTTGCCATCCATATTTTAAATTCCTTTTCTGTCACTTCCATTAAATCTTTACAGGTGGAATCATATACTGTGGCTACCTCATGATCCCTTGGAAGGTGTGTTTTGTTTTAGTTTTTTATGTTGGAAGAATTTTTCTGCTGGTTACTTTTCATATGTGTTTTCTTCCTGTTCACTTCCTTCCCCTATGTTTTCCCCTCACTGCCTCATTAACTTTAAATTACCTTGTCTCTGAGCTTAGGTGTTCAAGAGTGGCCTTGAGGTGTAATCCCAAAAGGAAGAGATGGTTTAAGATCAAGAAGGAAGAAAAGAAAGCAAAACATATAGAAAGAAAAAGAAGGGGGGGTGAATGGAAAGAGTTGAAGAGAAGAAGAAACAAAGACTGAAAGAAGGAGAGAGAGACAGTAGAAATGGTGGTGTTCAGCAGGGTGCTTGGACCCACACCAACAACTTCAGGTTTGGTTGTCCAGGCAGGGTAGGCCACTTGAGGATAGTATCTCCTTACCAGTCTAGGTAAAAGCAATGCCCCACCTTTGACAAACATAGAAAAACAGCAGTATCTTGCAATATGGACATACCAATATCATCTTTCCAAAGGCCAAAGTTAGAAAGACATCCTAGATTATGAGCTCATTGCCTCCTTCAGCCAGACCAATGCTGTGACCCTAGAGTCAGACCAGTGCTGTGATCCCTAGTCATAAAATAAAATAAAAGTAAGTAAAGAGAATTAAAAATAAAATTATATAAACTGAATAAAGATAAAGGAATATCTTAGTTGTATGAGTTTATGTTGATAGAATGAGAAATGTAGAATAATCTCTACCAAAGAAGAGAAATAAAAAAGAAATGAAGAATAAAAGGGACTGAAAAACTGTAAACAAAATTGAGGATACCATATTGAAGAAATACCTTGCTACTGAAGAGAGTAAAAGTAAAAAAAAATAAAATAAAATACACCCAAACCATACCAAACAAAACAGAAACTAAAGCAACAACAAAGAAAGAAAAGAGAAAACTTAGGAAAAAATAGGAAAAAGGCAAGAGAAAGGGAGAGAAAAGTATATGTGTGAGTCTATATACAAGGTGGCCATAAAGTTGCACACCATTTTAAATTGCACACAAACTTTATGGCCACTGTGTATATATGTATATACACATATGTATACATTGCAATATATTTCCTGGACACTAGGTGGCGCTGTGGTGTTAGGAAAGAGAGAACATACTTATTTTCACTGTATAATAAGGGTGTATAAGTCACTCTCCAGTTTCTAAGGAAACCCACACTTGTCTTCCTAACCTACTTACCCCCAACCAGGGCCTTGCCAGCTCACCTACAATCAGTCCCCGTGGGATTTGGGTCCCAAAGCTCTCACATTTCTCAGGTGGCATGTCTTCATCTTTCAAAAAGTGCCCCCAATAACAAAGTGGTTTTCCCCAGGAGAGGGGGGGCTCAGCTCACCCCAAGGAAGGCGACCCAAGCTCAGCAGGTATGCCAGAGCCAGCGTCTGCTAGGACCCAGCAGAATGTTTCTCCCACTCATAGTTCCCACAATGGCAGCCATTTGTAGGCAAGCTGATGGGAGCTTCAGGTCGCCTGGCACTCAATCTCAGGTGCCTGATGTTGCTCGAGTTTCCTTGCTCTATTAAGCGTCTCCATGGTAGTCCGGAGAAAAGTCCGATCCAAAAACAAACCCCCTAGACAACCCCTTCCATCCTCCAGTCCTCTACTGGAGGGCCACTGGCCAACCTCAGATCCAGAAGTGCTGGTTGGCCCTGGAGTTTCCAACAGTTTCACTGTGGCCCCTGGAGCCATGTTTCCAGGTAGGTTTCCCCCAGCCAGAGGTGGCTAAAATCTTTTGTCCCCTCTCTCACCAAGAGCAGCTAGCAAGGAGATGTCTCTAGTCTGCCATTTTACTCTGTCACAACTAATGCCTTTAAATATTTAGCTTCAGAAACTATGCAATGAGGGGTCAGTCTTAACTTCAGGGTAGTTTAGACATCAATTTTTAATACATCTTAAGCTATGGTTCTTACATTTTTCCTCAGTTGCCAATAATGATAATGGAATAACCATTGGTTAAGTCTTGTGTATGTATGCCTCTAAAGGCCTGGCTCTGATTTAATAGAGCCCTGATATAAAATACATGAATTGTTTTCTACACATCTGAAGTTCACAGAAAGGTTTAACAGAGACTTTTACATATAACAACAACAGACATATATTTACAGATATAACATTGGAATAGAATTTAATTAACTTTACATTTCTTCTTAAAACAACACAAAAAATAATTATTCATATAGAAGTAAACACTTCCAATCTTCCTGAGTGCAAATCTATTAGTGTTTTAGGTTTTAATGAAAATGTGTTAAATCAAACATGGTTAGCAGTTTTAAACACACTTCATTTGCAAACAACAAAAACACAGCTGAACAGAATTTTGTTAGATTGCTCTGGTAGTATTGATCTATATTTTTCTTTTCAGTGTTCTAAGAAACTAAATTCTACCTTCCTACCAGATTTTTTTAATAGATTGTTTCATGTTATTACTTGTGAATACCCCAATTCTCATAATTCTATGGTAGGGAAAGGATAAAATTGTGTCCTCCTGACAAATGAGCAACAATATATTTCTCTTGTTCTTTGTGTTTAAGATATGGGAATGTGCTTTCCATGAAATAGTCAATTATTTCTTGCAAACTCTTGCTGTGACTATAAAGAAATGGATCCAGGCAAGGACTTTTTTCCTTTCATCTTTCCTTAAACCACCAACTGACCAGGAAGTAATTATTTTGGTTGATTCACATGTCTTTATTGTTTGAACTTGAGGCTATTACTTCTCCCTCCCCTGGAGTAATTGGCCTTGGTGACAACATAGTTTTAAACTGTGTCAGTCAGATGTAGACACTTTACTTCATCTTGAACTCTTGCAGGCTATATCATAAAAATGTGGGATATATACAACATACAGCATAAACAAAATAAGAATAATATTATGTTCAAACACATCATATAATGTTTTAAAATGCCATCAAGTGTTAAACATTTCCAGCCACAGTGTTCTTACACAATACTAGTTTATTAATTCATTGGCTGTTGATTAATTAATTTCTTCAGTGTGTCAGTGAATCAGTCATTCATTAACTTTAAAGGCAATGAAATATAGTAGGAAATATGGCTTGGAGTAAGACTGAATAAAATTAGGCAGCATATTTAATATTTCTAAGTACCTCACAGTAGAGATAATGATACACACGTTATCACATTTAAAAAGTAAAATATACTATGTAACAAGTCTGTTGGGGTGTGAACAGATAGCAATACATTTGTTTCCTCTGCCGTATTTTAGCATATTATTTTGAGTATATCAGACTTTCACTACCTTATACACTTAGAGTGGGGAACCTTTGGCCCGAAGGCCAGCTATAATCCCCTAGATCTATAAATGATTTCTTTTGACTGAATCCAAATTTACAGAACAAATCCTTTCATTATTATGAAC
The DNA here is from genome assembly GCA_963574575.1 of Galagoides demidoff. Classification (NCBI taxonomy): domain Eukaryota; kingdom Metazoa; phylum Chordata; class Mammalia; order Primates; family Galagidae; genus Galagoides; species Galagoides demidoff. The sequence goes on along the minus strand of CAUYQV010083054.1, from coordinate 6,000 downwards.
ACATTTTTACTGATTTTTTTTTATATTTTTGTTTTCCTCACTTGTCTTCTCTTTTCTGCAAACCATTAGTGACATAACAATTTCTTGGGTGTTTACAGTTTATAAGAAGCCTAGTCATTGCAGAAAAGAATCAAACAATGAAACATCCAGCTCATTTCAAGATGAGATTCCCTCTAACATTCTAAACCTATTGAGAAAAAAAATATTAGAAGGGAATATTAAACTGCCATGTTAATTTTTTCCCACAGAAACATTATTTGTCAGCTGCATGTATACTCTCAAAAATATTTATATGCATATATAGGTTTTTCAAAATATATCCCAATAGTATTCAAAACTTAAGATGCACAATTTTAATCCACAAATATCAATTAAATAAGGCTAAGTATGAACTTATGTAACCTACTTGTAAATCTTGATTTTATTTTATTTATTTATTTTACAGTTTTTGGCCAGGGCTGGGTTTGAACCCGCCACCTCTGGCATATGGGGCCAGTGCCCTACTCCTTGAGCCACAGGAGCTGCCCAATCTTTATGTTTATCAACAGTGTATCACTGCACTTGCATTCATAAATTTTACCTTAAAATAATACAGGAGTGTTTAAGTAAAGTATGGCATATCTGAAGGATTCATAGAAAGAATGAAGAAAAAGTGTTTTATAAACAGTCTTGTTAAGAGATCGTTACTCTGTATATTAAAGAAACACAAAGTGTTTTCAACCTCCACTGCCTCGATGTATGTGTTCTTGTGTTAATGGTATATATTCAAGTGGATGGGTCTCTGGGGGTGGGGTGTATGTATCTGTGTGCATAGATTGACAGTACTAGAGGGGAAAATATGTACATTTGTGCAAATATAATATTTATAGAGAAAAGTTAATATATCACAAATGCACACCTTGATGGATTTTCAAGAAATGAACACACACATGACCAACTTCAGGTTGTGAAATATGTCGTTACCAGAATATTCTCCTGTAACACCAATTACTTCCCCTCCCTCTCATTACGCCTCAGCCTCCCAAAGGGCAGCCACATTTTTGACTCCCAATACCAGAGAAGAGTTTTGAGTGAAGTTGTTTGTTTGTGGTATTTTTTTGTCTTATTTTGTTTTCTTAAGTTCTAGCTCCTTTCTGTCAATATTATATTTGATGTTGATATGGCAGAGAAAAATATGACAATTGTCACATTCTTGCATGGATACACCCAATTTATTTTTTCTAGGTTGAAGATGAATATTTGAGTTCTTTCTAGTTTATGACTAGTATGAATAAAATTGCTATGGAAATTCATGTAAACACCTCTTAGTGCAAATACTAACATGTTTGTATTGTATATTCTTTCAGTGGAATTGCTATTATCAAATACATATAAGTTCAGAACAAGGAGGTACTGGGCACTGTCAAAAATTTCCTTATAAAGCCATAATAATTGAAACAACAGCATTATTGGAGTGTTCCTATTCCTTCATATTATTACCAAGATCATTTTATAAAAGTCACTGTTCTTGTGTCTTAGTGATATCTAATTATGATTTTAATTGAATTTCCCTTAAATTAATTATTTTAAACATTTTTTCCCTTATTTTAATGATCATTTGAATATCTTGTGCACACATGTGTGTATATGCACACACAGTATACTTGTGTGAATCTTTAGTGTGTATTTCTATAAGGTTAACTGTATTTTTTGTTTGAGACAGAATCACACTCTATCACCCAGTCTAAAGTGTTACGGCCTCACCCTAGCTCACAGCAACCTCACACTCCTAGGTTCAAGTGTTCCTCCCGCCTCAGCCTTCTGAGTTGTTGGAACTGCAGCATCCTGCCATGGTACCTGGTTAATTTTAATATTTTAGTAGAGATGGGGTATTGCTATTGCTCAGGTTGGTCTTACTCCTGAGCTCAAGTAATCCACTTGTCTCAGCCTCCCAGAGTGCTGGTCACCATGCCCAGTCACATTAATTTTATAGAAAGCATAACCAAATTGTAAAATATAGGAATACTAGAATAATACTACGTATATGGGAGGTAATACATCAAAAACATTTCCTTATAATGTGCAAAGCTTTACGAGTCTGCAATGAGAAGATGACACCATTCGATAGTTGGTTTAGGAATTTATGTATCTAGAACTATTCGGTGGTCAATGTATATTCCAGCTTCCTTCTATTCAGTGTTTTTCAATTGTTTTTAATCTCATGGCATGCTTGAACTTATAGTTGAACTTCCGCAGTACACTTAAATTATGTTGATTTTTAAAAAAAAGTTAGAAAAAAGAATATGGAGCTTTGAACTTCTTTCGGAAGTAGCTTTGCTCTCATGGCACACCAGTTGAAAAGCACTGGTTTAGATTCACAAGTGATTTTTAGGTGCCAGTAAGCTTGTGATTTAAAATCAAAGAGATTAGCCTTTAAAATAAATTCAGAGGTCATTCCTCACAGTAGAATCCCTGAGTTTTCTGTATTCCAGTTTTGCCACGCTTTGGACCAGCACAGTGGCTGCCATCTATAATCCTAGCACTTTCAGTGGCTGTGGTAGAAAGACTGCTTGAGGCCAGTAGCTCAAGACCAGCCTGGCCAAAATAGTGAGATCCTGTATCTACAAATAAATAGAAAAATTAGTTTAGTGTTGTGGCGCATACCTGTACTCCTAGCTACTTGGGAGGCTAAGGGAAGAGATCCCTTGAGCCCAGGAGTTTGAAGTTGCTGGCAGCTACAATGATTCCATGGTGCTCTAGCCTGGGCAAGAGAGTGAGATTCTATCTCAAAAACAAACAAACAAACAAACAAACAAAAAACTAAACTAAATATTCACATCACAGTAATGGTCATAAATACTCCAGTACAGTAGGATTGCGTGCTAGAAATAACCATCTTTTACATTGCTCTTTAGAAATCATTTCTTTGTTCAGCAAGACTAAAATTTCCTTATGTAAGGGATTTCCTTAATATTTTATTTAAAAAGGATAATAGATGTATCCATATATTCATTTTCATTTGTGTATGTATTTTAAATATATTACCTCAATTGATCCCCTTGTCAACTATAAAAATAAATCATATCTACATAACTGTAAGTGCAAAGACTTTAGTACGTGGATCTGGTTCAGTGTTGGGGGCAGGGGCAATTATTAATGTAATCAAGAAGAGGAAAAATCAGAATGTGAATGGCCATGCCAGCACTGAAAATCAAGCCATAGCTAGATATTTAGTAAGACATTCAGCTACAATAAATTCCGAGGCAGGCCATTTGCCTTCCAAGTCTTTACTTTGGGAAAGAAAATAGAAAAATGTAGAACCTTGATATATATGGGACACTCTAAGATTTATTTAGGATGAACTAAAAATAAATTAAAATTAGGCAAATATTAGCAAAATTACTTTACACTTTAGGCTAAGAAAAATCTTTAGTAGAGTGTACTCCTTTCCATCTCTACTTACAATGTAATGTGTTAAAGTGCTCAGATTTTTAGGGCCTCCCAGCATTAGAAAAACCAATTACTTATGTACATCAAGCAACAGAGATAAATATCAATTCCTTATCAATAGCTTTATGCTACTAATCTGAATAAGATAGTAAGAGTCAGCTCAGAAGTGCAGAAGAATGTCTACTTTATACTTTTTCTGCCTTTCTCTGTGCTTTAGAAAACTTACCCCCACAGATGACATGGTAACAAGTTCCTTTTTTCTTTGGCTTCTATTTGATTAATGAAAAAAAAAAAAAGCAGACTTCAGGGCAAAAGAATAGAGAGATCAGGTGTTTGGTAGCTGCTAAATGAGTTCTCCTGCTAGGTAACCCTGCCCCTACGAACAGTTCCTGTGTCTATTCTGGTAGAAGTTCCTCTTCTTGACCTCAGGCCTGCAGGGGTAATATTTTTGAAATTCTGAGTCCTAGATACCCCTTCTCATCCATGGCCACATCTTTGTAAAAATCTCTTAGGATATCTTCAATTACATTGCTGAGTTTGTGATCTGTTTCCAGCCAGAACTTTGGAAACAAACAATCCTAGATACCCTGAAGACATCTTCCCTAAAATTGAAAGAGAGAGCAATGAGCCAGGGCTGAAATACATAATCAGACACAGTCTTTTCATTTTCATTTCTGTGCCCATGTTCCTGACTTCTTTTGCATTATTTGAATACGTTTTAAGATTTTCATTTTGTTTCGTGTATTACCTTTTAAAATACAACTCTTCAGTTGTTCTTTTTTTTTAATTTTTTGGTCATCATTTTAAAGGTCAATGTAGAGAAATGGACATCATGCTTGCCAAGGATAGTTACTGATTCTTATCACATTAAAAGGAAAGGCTGAGAACAGGACAGTCTCCTGGCAAGCCTAGAGATGTTTTGTGACTTGGGGGCAATCCCCCAAGTAACTCAGTGTTCCGGAATGAGATAAGATCGGTCACTCACTAGTAAGCATGTGTTAAACATTGATGCTTAGTAGTTCTTCATGAGGGTTGTGGGGAAAGAACACGTGGCAATCCTTACGCATGCAGCCCTCGTATGTAATTACCTTAACTCTCCACAACTGTCATGTATAACCTTAATAAAGAGCCATTGCAAAAGGGGCTCAGAACTACCCTGCACTTAAGGTTAGCCCGCTTCCTGCAAACTTGTACTTCTAATCTGTGTCATGCCTGATTCCTTCCTTTGGTGACCGAGACCAGGGCCATAGGAGTTATGACAGGTCAATATACATTTTTACTTTAAGCAGACTACTTAGAGTAGTTGTCTACTCTACCACACACAAAGGAGAACATTTCCTACACATAAAGTGAGAAAATCTTCAATATTATATGTTTTCCTACCTCATTTTCTGCCCTTTAAATCAGTCATCCCCAATCCTTTTGGCAGCAGGGACCAGTTTAATGGAAGATGATTTTTTTCATGGACAGGGTGGAGGGCAGGGGTCATTCAATTCTCAAAGGGAGCACTTCCCCTAGATTCTCATCCATGTGCAGTGTAGAGCAGGGTTCACACTCCTGTGACAACTTACTGCTGCCACTTGCCTGACAGGAGGTGGAGCTCAGGTGGTGATGGCAGTGACAGAGAGTGACTAGAAATGCAGATAAAGCATCCGTCACTGGCCATCTGCCGTGCACAGCCCTGCTCTAAATAGGCCACAGACAGGTCTGAGGACTTGGGAGTTGGGGAATGCAATTTCATTTAATAAACTAAAATTGCTATATAAAATACATCTCCATATGCCATCATTGCCATCATGCAGTGTTATAATGTTTGTTTTAAACAACTGTTTACATATGAAAAGACATCAGGGAGATATACCTGATATATTTCCCTCTATCTTTACCATTCCCAGGGCTCTGCCCATCTTTCTAAAGGTCACAGCCCACCTGACATCCTTCTCTTGGGCCAGAAGAATAACCTTTAGTGTTTCTTACATTAAAGAGTTGCTGGTGGTGAGTTCTTTTAGTTTTCTCTTATTGGAAATGTATTATTTGCCTTCATTCTTAAATGATGCTTTCTATGGAAATAGGGCTCTGTGTGGGAAGATTTTATTTTGTATTTCTTTTAGGACTTTAAGGTTATTTGCTCTCTTGCTTCTGATGAGAAATCAGAACAATATATAAACAAAGGAAAATCCAAGGTATGGAACTAATTTCTATTACTGATTAACATAAATGCACTTTAATCCTTCCAAAATGGTCAAGGAAGGCTATGGAGCAGGCTTGGGGGGGAAATCTTTTATTAGCGCTTGAACGTAACCACTAGTGTATCATGATCATTTCCTCCTATTTTGTTATTTTATGGTTTGTTATTATATTTGAAATAATGCTGTAGAGGCCAGAGCAATACATGCCAAACATAGATTGGTACAGAGAAATATTTTTAAAGGCCCAGCAATATAAAGGTGAAAGAGCTGTCGTGGTACCTCAAATGAGCACCTGTCCACTCTGACAAGGAAAGACAAGACTTCTCTTGAAGGAGGAAGCATTTGTTCTACTGTTTTTCTGTGGGAGGCCAAAAAAGATCCT
>CAUYQV010083053.1:0-11339 GCA_963574575.1 Galagoides demidoff | reverse complement strand
GGCACAGGGCATGAGGGGTGGGGGTCTGGGGTGGTATGAGGTAAGAGGGGTGTGGGGTGCAGTTTTGATTGGTTGATTAGGATGCTTGATTTCGGGGAAAGGCCTGAGTTTAGGGGAAGCAGATCTAAGATGGCGGCGGGGTCTTCAACATGGCGGGGGTGAAATAGGGAAGTTCTATAATTAAGCGGGAGTCTGGTGCTGGCCTGGCTCTCACAATACTATAAAGTTAAATGATGGCAATTCGGCAAACAAATGCAAAATTATAGAAAAAATAATTTAAAATATGGTTTTGTATTCGAAACCATCAACATAAATGTTACTCTAAGTGTATGTCTTGAGACCAGCTAATAATGGTATAAAGCCATCCAGGCTGGGTAGACACATTACAGGACTGTTTATTTCATTTTTATCTTTTTTATGAGCATGTTTGCCTATTTTATAATACGCATTCTACGTTAAAGAAAACAAGCATAACACTTATAAGTATTATTGGTAATTATCAACACTTTCACTGATGGAATTTAAGAAAAAACATTTGGTAACTTATCCAGATGCGTGTGCATAAATACACCATCTTTTTTTTTTATTTTTTATTTTTTTGATCTCAGGAGAAGGCTCAAAAGTATCTAGACTTTGTGGAAATTCTCAGCCTTTAGAACTATGTGTCAATCTCCGATAAGGGAGATGGCTGATTCATCTGGGAAATCTGTGTTCAATTTTCATTTTTCTTTACTTGTGAACACACCATTGGAGAGGAAAGTTAAATTTAACTTTATCTCCCTTTGAAGCTTCAGAAATAGTCTGGAAAAAGGATTTAAGTCACAGCTCTGAGTCCCCACCACTGCCTCTTGAAAAAGGCTAACAAAAGAAGTGGACGCTGCAGCTCCTGGCTCAGCCAGACAAGCAACTTAAAAGGAAAAGTGCGTGCAAACCCTTCTGTCTGGGGGGATAGCTGAGTGCAAGTCTGACCTGGTGCCCCCCTACCCCCGTCTGGATCAACAGAACACTCATTTGGTTGGTGAGGGCCAGAGGTGCGGTGGCTCAGCTGGGAGCTTAGAGACCAACAATCACACCGACTCCCATAAGCAGCCCATCCGGATTTAACCCTTCATGATTTTTTTTTTTAACCCTTCGTGATTAATTAGGACAGAGTCTTATGCATCTTCTCACCGGACTTAGGAAGTCAGAGATCTGGGAATTCCAACTCACCCCACCCCATCTCTGCTACAAGGGCGAGTTCCATGTTGATCTCATGTTTATGTCCATCGATGCAATGTTATTACTTTTTGTCCCGCATTTTAAACCTTGGTCTTTGCAGAATTACAGTCCCCATGGCCTCCCCATGCCACAAGCAAACAAATGGGCTTTTCTTGCCTCAAGAAGAAAGTAAGTAATTTACTTTTAAAAGTGAGCTGAGCACTCAGGGGAAATTCAGCCCCGTGCTTCCATCTGATGGGTTTCAGCTCTCAATCTGTCCAGGAGAGTCAATTAAAGATTAAGTTGGAATTGGAAGGAAACCTTCCAGGCTGGCTCAGGTGGGGCCACTCTAGCATCAGGCCAAACAAAGGTTGGAACACGAAGGGTATTGGGGTCCAGCCCTCCTCTCAGGGGAAGCCACAGAGAACGTCTCTAAAAATAAATAGCCTCCCACCCCTGTGACTCTCAGGGTACATATTAAGAAAAACGTGGAAGAAATGGATGGAGACTTATTAAAATTCTTAACCAGGACAGCCTTTATAAAGTGGAGCTGTTAAAATGAAATGTGTGCGCACACAGCACATGGGACCATGCCTGGCATGGGGTACATACGCAGGTATTGATCACCACAGGATAAAGTCAAGTGCATTTTGTAAAACAGCTTGTTAAAACGTGCCTGCCACTTTTATCCTCAGCCCCTGCTAAATGCAAACAAGACCAGAAATAAATGGGGAGGACAATCCACTTGGGACGGGGCCAGTTTCTTGCTGCTGCTTTCCTGGTCTCAAGCAGGGGCAGCTATTTCGTGAAGGGGCAGAACCCTTAATTTCTAGGAGTCTAGGGTGGGGGCTGATGCAGGTAAGCTGGCCCTGAAAGGGGTTGGATTCCCTTGCTGGGTTAATGCAAAGGACCTGGGTTGGAAGGGAGGACGCATGATCTAGCTGTGCGCCCTCGGGCAATTCCAGGCAGCCCTCTGCCCACTAGTATCCATTAGCACTCCTACAGGTTGGTGGGCAACTCCTGTCCTCCTGCCATTCTCTCCCTAAGCCTCGCATGTTAGGGGTATAAATCACTTGAAGGGAGGCATCCTGGAATCACATTACTACTTCATTACAAACTAGAGTAGCAGTGTTTAAACTGTTTTCAGAGAAACTCTGCAGAGGGAGCCAGTGGCCAGCGTACAGAACTCTAAGCCCACAGCTGCCTCACTCAGAACAGATCCACTGGGTTCCATATTGTGATATCCACCTAAGATTTTGTTACAACAAAGAATTCTTTAGCTAAAGAAAAAAAAAACAAAAAACAAAGTTTGGGAGGGAGGGGACTCAATCTTATCACCCTGAAAGGAAACGTCAACAGGCTTTTTAAGAGAATACAGAATCGTCTTTCCCACCAGTATTACTTCTAAGACCTCCTCCTCAAAGGCAAGGCCAGACTATGAACTTGTTGCTTAAACAGGCACTCCTGTGTGGGCTAAGATCTTAAAGCTAGGCTCCTGGCTTGATTGCTAAGCTTGATATAAAACAAGAAGCCACAGCCCAGGTGTCCTGTTTGCAGACTGTGGTTGGCCTGACCCACAGGTGGTCCCTCTCTGGTGACCACTGACTGTTCCAGCCACAGCCACTCTTCAGGCAGCTGCCTGAGGCCCAGCCAGTCTGGCTCCCTGGCTGAAACAGGGCCCGCACCTTGAGTGCCAAGGACTTTGTGGCTATTTGCATGCCCCTCTGTTGTGCGGAAATACATAACATCAGCGAGCGGCACCGGTGGCAGCATGCACCTCAGGGCTTGGCGCACAGCATCAAAGCACGCTCACCAAAGAACAGCTGCTCTGAATGTCAGTGACACCATCTGTAGGCAGGGGGCTCTGCAGGAGAGGACACGGGTATCTGTTTCCTGGGAGCTTAGAACCTGGGGCAGGAACTAAATGTCTACACACTGATGTCCACACTCCAGGGCAGAGAGTGATCTGGTGCAGCAGTGCCACCAAGAATGGAGGGAGCCAGAGAAGAAAGAGAGGGATCTAGTCCACTCTGTAAAGGCTTTCTGGACAGGCTGACCTCATGACCCAAAGGCAGCTAGCTCTGGTTTGTGAAATCTGTTCCCCGAGAATCCTAGTTTGGGGACTGACCTCCACGAGGGATGCCTTATCTGTAACATAACATGAGCTGGTTCTGGAAGGACCTACACCACATCCATAGGCGGGAAGCACTCTCCAAGTGGCCAGAGCTCCCAGAAAAAGCCACGAGGCAAAGAAGCACAGGCAATTTGTGGAAATATAAAGTTGCAGTCTGGTCTGGTGGGAGTATAAAGGGCAAGAGGTGGAGTCCCAAGAGGGGACAGGAAACGATGTAGGAGAGGACTCCCAGGAGTGGCCTATGCTGAGTTCACGCTTTCCACTGCCTGGCAATGCATCCTGTGGAGGTTGCTGAGCAGGACGACCTGTGCACAGAGGGCCTGGGAGGAACGGGAGGCCCAGCTGGGAGAGGAAGGAGGCCCCGGCTGGTGGGAGAGAACCCTAGCAGGAGGGAGGTCAAGCATCCGAATCGTCCCACTCCCATTGCCCTGGTCTCTATCCTCCCAGCTGGCCTGTCACTTTGAGGAATGTGGCTCACTCTCCCTACTGGGGAGGCAACTGGCTCACACCACTTCCTGGACCCCATTCTGGTCTATTTTTAGCCCTCCCAAGCCAGTGTTTGACAAGAAGGACACAGCTGCCGGACACCTCTGTCCACAAAGGATCGTGTCACTTTCTGCGCATGAATTATGGTCACCTGGACCCCAGGGCAAAGGAGGAGCCTCTTTCTTTAGAGTCGCTGGGCACCATCGCCTTTCCTAGCCCTGGGAAAAGCAAGCTGCTGCCTTCGCTCAGCCTGTGTGCAAACAGAGAAGCAGCTGCTCCTGGGTGGTGTTTGTCCAAGGAGACCAGGGCCCGGGGCACACATTCAACCCAGCACGTTGGGCCCACCGGTCCAATTACAGCTTCAGGGTGTCAGGGAGAAAAACTGAGCCCAGCCGGGGCTAGACCTCTTGTGGAATGATCCCTGATGTAAAAGGGATTTCAGGTCAAGGAGCTATGTTTTGAAAGGACCTACTCAGAGTAAGACTGAGTTTAGAAACCTCACACTGACTGACACTTCTAAGCTGTCCCCCCCCAACACTACCTCTCTCCCTGCCATCACCCTATGAATAGACTCATTTTATTTTGCTTATATGACTTTAAAACTCTTGGGTTTCCTAGTTCCCAACCTCTTGCCTCTCCAGTACATCCTTCAAAGTTGGGGCCCAAGACTGTGAGCCCCCCTCAACAGCACAGCTAGATGTTAATCTTCTCTATCTCTGTGCCCAGAGCAGTAAAATAAACATGCAGTGAGTAAACGAATGTCTCCTGGGCAGTTCCATCCGAGCAGCGCATCCTCTCCTCACACCAGCCCTCCAGAACTGTGAACGGTGCCAGAGCCACACAGGTACAGCGGAGGAACCTGCAACCTGCAGATAATGCAGTCAAGGTGTTTGAAAGAAATTGGGCAGTAGGTCTAAAAGAAATGTGCAAATCCCTCCTCTCGGACGCTTTTCCTCTTGGAACATTATTAGGTACCATATGTGAAAGGTGACATTCTGAATGCGTTCCCCAGGAAGACACATTTTATTTGCTTGCTTAAAAAGGAGCTCAGTGGGAGAGGTCTGGCTGGGTGGGAGGGTCAACGTTGCAAAATGCGGGTAGAGCTGATGAATGCCATGGTCCTCACCAGTCGTTTGCACCCTAAGAAATTAGTAACACTGATGAAAATAGCAGATGCTACCACTTAGTGAGTACTCACTGGGTGCAAGGCATGTTAAGCGCTCGACACGTATCACTTGCTGACACCACTTGCTGAATAGTCAGAATAGTACTGGGACACAGGTACTATTAATATTATCCCTGTTTTATAGGAAGTTTAATAACATTAACCATCTTGCTCAAGGTCACACACCTAGTAAGTGGCAGAAGAGTGATTTAAAACTCTGGATGACTGACAGAAAATTTACTATACTGTAGTGCCATTTAATTTTTTTTTCATGGATAGTCACACTCTTTGGCGAGAGAAAGGGAATGTAGATGAGGGCCTGCTGGCTGTCAAACAGTGTTAGGTGATGTACACAGTCTGAGCCATCCCTGAAATCCAAAATGCTCCAAAAACACAAACTTTGAGTGCTGACGTGACACTACAAGTGGAAAATTCAATCCCTGACCTCATGTGACAAGTTTTAATCAAATAGTCAATTCTGTTTCATGTACATTATTAAAAATATTGTACAGGGCCAGGCACGGTGGCTCACGCCTGTAATCCTAGCACTCTAGGAGGCCGAGGCGGGTGGATTGCTTGAGCTCACAAGTTCGAGACTAGCCTGAGCAAAAGCGAAACCCCCAGTCTCTAGAAAACAGAAAAATTGAGGCAAGAGGATAGCTCGAGCATGAGTTGGAGGTTGCTATGAGCTTGACACCATAGCACTCTGCCCAGGGCAACAGTTTGAGATGGTCTCAAAAGAAAAAAAAAGTACTGTATTAAAAAAATTACCCTTAGGCCATATATATAACGTATATAGAAAACATAAATAAACTGTGTTTGAACTTGGGTCTCATCCCCAAGATACCTCATTATGTACATAGAAGCATTCATTCCAAAATCCAAAATATATAAAATCAGAAACACTTCTGGTCCCAAGCATTTTGGAAGAGGAGTATTCAACCTGTGTAGGTAAACTCAGAACTTGATAAAATACGACAGTTTTCAGCATTATGTTCCCTTTTGCAGATGAGGAACCTCCAACTCAAAGAGTTTAAACAGCAGGTCTTAAGTCATGAATGACAGGGAGTCCAGGTGAAGACCACTGACAGTGGAAACGCAATTTTGGTAACCAGTGACAGAACACAGGCCAGGAGGGGTAGCTGGGGGCAGTAGCTTATTCTAAGTTATTATTCTAAGCTTATTCTAAGCTAACCAGCAGTTAGCCAATTTTTTCTGTAGAAGATCAAACAGTCAATGGGATTTGGACTATGGGCCACAGTTTGCTGACCCCTGAACTAGCTGATGTGGGATGATTGAATCTTTGTGAGACTCCTGTTCCTAAAAATAGCTTTATGAATCCGTTCATAATTTCTGAGAGTTTATTTTGGTCTATCAACCCGGAATCATTAGTGTATATTGTCAAAAGGCAAACTTGAGCAATTAAACAGACTCCAGTGGAAAAATTCTAAAAGCACATATAACTGATGGTGGGAATAGAAAAAACAAACAAAAACCCAAAACTTTCCGCTGAGGGAGATAAACGTAACACATTCTTGTACTCTGAGCCCTGAATACAGAACAGATGCTAAGGATTAAACTGACATCCAAATCCTTCCCTCCTCTTTGGAGTATGGACCAGGGCTTAGCCGAGTTGGTGGTTTGAGTAATTAGGAACTCTAAGATCACTGCCTTCATTCAAAAAGGCCACATGCTCACAGAAAACATGTGCCTTGTGTGGCTGCCAGACACTTACACACAGGGCCATTTTCAGTGAAGAATAAAAGAGCTTAGTTCGCTGGGGAAAGAAAGAACTAAAGGACTGGAACTACCTGAACCTAAATAACCCACCTTCGTACGCAGCACTGGGAGGGCAGGGGGCTGCAGGATTGTCACGTACAGGTAAAACAATCCCCCGGGGCGTTGATTTATGGTTCATCCTTTTTGACCAGTGACCTCCTCCCACCCCCCACTCAGACATGTTTCCTAGTCATGGTGTACCTCAGAAACCTGAAAAACTCCCCAGAAGTAGGTGATAGGAGAAAATAAGAAACAAGGTGGCATTTGTTTGGGAAATCATCTGGCTCAATATCTGAGTCAATATTTCGTGTTTGTGGCGAACCCAGCCTGTGCCTGACCCCATGCAAAGGTTCGGGAGGTAACAATGAACAAGAGCCCAAGTCTGTGTCCTCATGAACTTGCGAGTTCATTCACTAGGGTGGGTCATTTCAAAGACAAGTTTTTACCCTCAACCAACAGAAAGTATTTTTAATGAGATCTGCTTACAAAAAGTCTTCCTCGGATCCCTCCCTGAGCCTCCATTTTCCCAGGATACAGTCAACATTTTCTTCCTTCTTCCCTAATAACTTAAAATTTACTGCGCTAACTTGGCTTTTTCTGAGGCTGCCAGCAGATGCCCCCTCTAAGTGTGCTGCTGACAGGAGGGGGTATGTTACAGCCCCCCTGGACAGCTCTTTTATTCTCTCAGGAAACCTCGGAGATATGGGAGGCTGGTCAGCAACTCAAGGCGGGGGTAGGGAGGGTGGGTGTGGGTGGGGGGGTGGGTAGTAGCATGTCTCCCCCAGGGTGGGAAGCAAGACCGATCACTAGTCCCATTTCACTGACAAAAACTCGGAACCTCTTAGCATGAATCCATTTGTCCATCCATTGTATTATTCATTCACTTTTAAAATTGTGGTTAAATGAACGTCATAAAAATTTACCATTAGTGACATTTTAATACATTGACAATGTTGTACAATCATCATCACTGCCTAATTCCAGAACATTTTCATCACCATAAGCCACCTATCCATTAAATAGTCACTCCCCACCCTCTGCCCCAGACCCTAGAAACCACTAACCTGTTATGTCTGTCGATTTACCTATCCTGGACTTTTTGTACAAATCACACAACACGTGTACCCTCTTACAACTACCTTCTTTCATGTAATCTGATGTTTGCAAGGTTCATCCACGTTGTAAACAGGTATCAGTAATTCATTGCTTTTGACAGCTGACCGATCCCTCACTGCCCAGACAAACCATAGTCTATATCCATCTATTAACAGACATTGTGTTTCTTTCTCCCTTTGGGTTATGAAGAAAGCTGCTATGAACATTCTTGTATAGTTTTTGCTTGAACACCTGCCTATCTTCAATACTTTTGGGAACATGCCCATTAATTTCTAACAAGCACTTTTGAATTTCTGGTATACTTCAGACACACACTGTTGGGTGGTAGGAGAAGCATTTAAAAAGGAGTAAGTTTTTTTCTCCTATGTAGGCGTGAATTAGACTGTCTACTGGATTAGTATTGAACACATTGGATATTTGCTTCTCCATTCTTGGGATCCTTTACTGAGAAGAATGTGTTTCAACTCCAAACACGTTAATACAAAAGATATAAAGTCACTATCTTTTTTATGGCTGAGTAGTATTCCATGGTAAACATACTACAGTTTATTAATCCATTTCTGAGTTGATGGGCATTCAGGTTGTTTCCACAGCTTGGTGATTGTAAACTGAGCTGGGATAAACAATCTAGTGCAAATGTCTTTATGATAAAAGGATTTTTTTCCTTCAGGGTAGATGCCTGGAAGTGGGATTATGGGGTCAAATGAAAGATTTTGAGTTCTTTGAGGATTTTCCACACTTCTTTCCGAGGAGGCTATATTAGTATTACAATACTAATGCTGTATTAGTACTGAATATCCAACATATTCAATACTAATATGAAGCCAGTAGGCAAGCTAATTCACACCCACATAGGAGAAAAAAACTTATTACTTTTTAAATGCTCACTTTAGAACAGTGGTTCTCGACCTGTGGGTTGCAACCCATAGGAACTATATTAAAGGGCTGCGGCATTAGGAAAGTTAAGAACCACTGCTTTAGAACTTTACATGCTCCCATCTGGGACTTTAGAACTTTGTAATGTGGGCTAATCTCACTGAGGTTAGATGATATCTCAGAGTGGTTTCAATTTGCATTTCTCTGATGACGAGGAATGATGAGCATTTCTTCATGTTTGTTATCCATTCCTCTGTCTTCATCAGAGAAGGTTCTGTTCATGTCTCTTGCCTAGTGATAGATGGGACTGTTTGCTTTTTTGATTGATTTGAGTTCTCAATAGATCCTAGTTATCCAACCTTTGTCAGATTGGTAACATGCAAATACCTTTTCCCATTCTGAAGGCTGTCTATGCTTTGTTTTGTTCTTAGCCAGTAGATAATTTACACCCATGTGGGAGAAAAACTCATTTCAATTCAAGTTGGAGGGAGGAAAGGGGGGTAGGGTACTCCTAATTGATGGGCACAATGTAGGGGTGTATAGAACACCTTTTGGGTGCAGGACACAACCACAAGAGGGACTCAACCTAACATTCAAATATTATGACCTGGTTCTTTGTACCCTCACATTAACCTAAAATAAAGTAGTAAGATATGGTTTATATACCCACCAATTAAAGTTTGGAAAAGTACAAACTTTAGTAATAATACAAGTACCGATAATATTACTAACGACTAGGTTTATTGATTGCACTATGACACTAGACAAGCACTTCAGCACTGTATTTGGGGCCATCTGAAATAGCAAAACCACTAACAAAAGCAGAAAAATGTGGGAAGATGTGGCATTTAATAGACCACAAAAAGAATACTTGTTTACAGCACGAGAGTGAACATGAAGGCAAAGCGTCGCCTTATTTAACCTCGCTGGGAATGTGAGCAATACACCACTCAAGTTTTCTGCTACTCTGCACGTCATTAAAAGTGCCATGAGTGTTGACTTAGGGGTTGCAAATATATTTCAGCAAGCAGGCAAATTCGTAAATGCAGAAACCACAAATAATGAAGATTGAGTGCCCACACCTACACCTATTTAAAGGATTCTCTTTCACACTGCCCCCTTCAGCTGGCAAGGCAAGCACCTCAGGACAGCGGTCTCTCCTCCAGCTCAGCAGCCTGGGCCATCCTGTCTACTCTTCCTGCCTACAAGGCTACTGGCTGTCAGAACTGAAGTTCATGTCCACCGGGCACTGTCTAGTCAAAATAAGCCACTGGACAGTGGCAGACTCCAGCTCACCTATGATGCCTGTTTTTGGTAAGAAGAAACCCAGAGATTTAAAGGCATAATAAGAAATATGGGTCCACTTTTGAAAAAAGGACCTTGTTTTTCACTGGGGCTGCTGTGGGTCCCTGGAAGCCAGTGACCACCTTTCTCCTACCTGCCTGATTTTACTCTCCAGGAGTACCTCCTAGGTCACAAGCAAATGCTCATAAGACCTCAAATTCCAGGTTGACCCTGATATGTTAGCCGCAGAGAAAGGAGCAGACCCCAGGCCTCTGCCCACCCCACAGGCACCTCACATCAGCGGCTCTGACAACTTTGCTGGCCGCTCCAGGGTGTGACAGAGCCCAAACTGCCCAGGCGTGAGGCCAGCTCACCAGCTGTGAATTTCATCACAACTCTCCTTGTTTTAGAAACAGAGCCTAAAGACAGGCACGCAAATACACTGCACTGTGGCCAGATTTTAAATAATAGACTAAAACGATAGTTCAGAACATACTCTACCTCTCTCCTACACGTGTGACAATGGCTTTGCTCATGAAGTGTTCTGAAGCTTGGGAAAAGGATGCTAATATTTCAATGTCTTTTTTTTTTTTTTTTCCTCCAATGGCTGTTAAGATTTTTCCCTGATGGAGCTAAATGTTTTTCCGGGTGAGTTAGAAAAGACATTTTGTCTTTTAACATTTAGCTAAGGGGGAAAAATGCTACACTTTCTCGGTCACCACAGCAAATGTCATGCTAGAAAATTTTGACATAATGACTGACCTATGGGAGTTAGAGTACAAACTGACCATTACACCAAGGTCCAATGTTCTTCCAGCCAGCAATTCAAAAGCCTCACCCTGCCCCCCAACTCAATCTAGATTCCTGACCAGCCACCACATCCAGGAGACCTGTATACATAGATCTCCTTCTATGGGAGCATCGGGCCTCCCTTTGGGAGAACCAGAGTCTAAGTTGCCAGGCCCCATGTATAGCTCCTCTCCCAAAAAAGGAATTATAAAGAGGAATCATCAAGTATATTTTTATAGTTCTCTTGATAGATAATAAAGAGAGACAAACAAGAAACTTTACAAGAGCAATTAGTTTTTAGTTTCACATGTACTTCCACCCCCTAAAATAATCCATGCCTTCATTCATCCATTCAACAAATATTTGACAACTGCTTCTATGTGCCAGGCACATTTCTATACATGTTGGTTATATGTAACTAAAAGATGAGGTCTGGCTCGGCGCCTGTGGCTCAAGTGGCTAAGGCACCAGCCACATACACCTAAGGTGGCAGGTTCAAATCCAACCCGAGCC
>CAUYQV010083049.1:0-55901 GCA_963574575.1 Galagoides demidoff | reverse complement strand
TTTGAATCCCCAGCCCGGGCCTGCCAAACAACAATGATGGCTGCAACCAAAAAATGGCCGGGCGTTGTGGCGGGTGCCTGTGGTCCCAGCTACTTGGGAGACGGAGGCAGGAGACTCGCTTGAGCCCAGGAGTTGGAGGTTGCTATGAGCTGTGATGCCATGGCACTCTACCCAGGGGGATAGCTTGAGGCTCTGTCTCCAAAAAAAAAAAATCATGGTTAGTGTGTTCTGTTTGGGAAATACTAAAACATGCATTGTACAACTTTGTAAAGTTCCCACTGAAAGAGGCAGCTTTTGTCTGGGAGGTCCTGGTAATGCCAAGGGCGGTACATAGAAATTAATTTCTCAGAGCAGGAGCCTTGGGCTCTCAGAAATGGGAATAGCATTGTTTATTTTTAAGATAAGTTGAAATACATTGCTTGTATCATTTTGTAAATGCATATACTGACGCTCCACAACTTGCAATGGGGTTACATTGTGATAAATTCACTATAAGTTGAAAATAGCATAGTCAGGGCGGTGCCTGTGGCTCAGTAGGTAGGGCGCTGGCCCCATATACTCCAGGGTGGCAAGTTCAAACCCAGCCCCAGCCAAACTGCAACAAAAAAATAGCTGGGTGTTACGGCGGGCGCCTGGAGTCCTAGCTACTCAGGAGGCTGAGACAAGAGGATCACCTAAGCCCAGGAGCTGGAAGTTGCTGTGAGCTGTGATGCCAAAGCACTCTACCAAGAGTGATAAAGTGAGACTCTGTCTCTACAAAAAGAAAAAAGAAAGAAAATAGCATAGTCAAAATGTACTTAATACATTAACCCACCAAACACCACAGGTTAGCCCAGCCCATCTTAAATGTGCTCGGAACACCTACACTAGCCCACAGTTGGGCAAAATCATCTAACACAAAGCCTACCTTATAGTAAAGTGTTAAAATCTCATGTAATTTACTAAATACTTTCCTGAAAATGAAAAGCAGAATGGTGTATGGGTACTCAATCTATATAGTTTATTTCTTTTCATTTCAGATTAATATGAGGATACAGACTATTAGGTTACATTGTGTTTTCTGGGTAAAGTCCAAGCTGTAGCTGAGCCCTTCACCCAGGAGCTGTGCCATGTACCCCTACATTGTGCCGAATAGGAGAGAGCCCTCCTCCCTCTCCCTCCCTCCATTGTCTCCCACCTTCTTGAATTTGTGTTTTTCTCTCACAGTGCCACATAGTTTCTTTTCTTTTCTTTTCTTTTTAGCAGTTTTGGGCCAGGGCCACGTTTGAACCTGCCACCTCCAGTATATGGGGCTGGTGTCCCACTCCCTTGAGCCATAGGCGCAGCCCTGGCATAAACTTTTTCATCTACTAGTTTCATATTAGTATTAAATACATTGGATACTTGCTTCTCCATTCTTGTGATATTTTACTAAGAAGAATGTGTTTCAATTCCATCCAGGTTAATACAAAGGATGTAAAGCCTCCATCTTTTTATGGTTAAGTAGTATTCCAAAGTGTATGTATACTACAGTTTATTTATACATTCATGAGTTGATGGACACTTGGGTTGAGTCCACATCTTGGTGATTGTGAATTGAGCTGCTATGAACATTCCAGGGCAAATGTCGTGATGGTAAAATGATTTTTTTTCTTCTGGGTAGATGCCCAGTAATGAAATTGTGGGATCAAATGGAAGGTCTACTTTTAGCTCTTTCCAAAGGCTATATTAGTTTGCAATTCCAGCAACAGCGGAAAAGTATTCCCTTCTCTCCACAACCCCATCAGCATCTGCAACTTTGGGCCTTTGTGCTGTGGGCTGTTCTCATTAGAGTTAGGTGATATCTCAAGATGATTTTGATTTGCATTTCTCTGGCAATTAGAAATGGTTAGCCTTTTTCATGGGTTTGTTGGCCATTCCTCTGTCCTCTTGGGCATTGCTCTTTTCCTGTTGATTAGTTTGAGTTCTCTCTAGATTCTGGTTATTAGCCCTTTGTTAGATTCATAACATACAAATATTTTCTCCCATTCTGAAGGTGGTCTGTTTGCTGTACTTGTTATGTCCTTAGCTGTGCAGAAGTTTTAAAGCTTGCTCAGGTCACATTTGTTGTTGCTGCAACTGCCAATGGGATCTTCTTCATAAAATCTGTCCCCAGGCCAGTATAGTCACGAGTTTTTCCACATTTTCTTCTAAATATAGTCACAAGTTTTTCCCACACTCTCTTCTAGAGTTTTTATCATTTCATTGCTTTAATTTGTTGATTTAAATTGTTTACCCTTTATAAGTCAATTTTTGTAAGAGGTGGGAGATGCTGGTCCAATTTCAGTCTTTTACATGTGGCTCAGCAGTTCTCCCAACACCATTTGTTAAATAAAATCTTTTCCCCAGGGTTTGTTTGTGTTTTGTACAATCTGTATAGTTTTACCTGAGAAGCCAGAGACATAAATATTTCCTCTTTGTTAAATGACTCAAAATTACCTTGAATCTCCTTCATTGAGAAAGTGATTTAATTTTCTGTAGGTGGGGAGGCACTATTTTAAAAATTAGTTCAAACAACAACTCCAATAAACATGAGTTAATTTTTCATCCTCTTGTTAATAATATTCCAAAATGAATTGAAATTCTTCACCTGGAACATTTCCAAATTCCCTTCACTGTTGTTTTTTACATTTACTTGAAATTATCTGACAGATCTAAAAGAGGATAAATTGCTATTGTTCGAGTACTGAGAGAAGTTGCAAGTGTCCCCTATTAAATTCCT
Organism: Galagoides demidoff; assembly: GCA_963574575.1. Classification (NCBI taxonomy): domain Eukaryota; kingdom Metazoa; phylum Chordata; class Mammalia; order Primates; family Galagidae; genus Galagoides; species Galagoides demidoff. Next base: position 53,161 of record CAUYQV010083049.1, on the reverse strand, counting down.
TGAAAAATGTTAACCACTTTGAATGGCCACTTAAGAGAAATTGAATTGAACCCTGGGTCAGTATGTTTTTTAAAAACACTAATAACTGAGGTGAACTTGCATTTGCTCACATGCCTGACTTCCAAAGACCTATCAGAACTTTATGCTTTATTGACTTTTCAAAGAAACTTTGGAATAGGCTGACAGGGAAATCCAGTGACCTCCCCGCTGTGAATGCATGGTCACATCAAGCCAGCAAATGCTCCCACAGGAAGGGGGGCCAGCCTCGTCTGGACCCTGAGCAGCCTCTGCAAGCAACATGCCCCCACGTGGATGGAACCCAAAGGACTCTCCAGCCAAGTGTGACCCCTGCAGTCTTTTTTCTTTTTTTGAGACAGAGCCTCAAGCTGTTGCCCTGGGTAGAGTGCTATGGCATCATAGCTCACAGCAACCTCCAACTCCTGGGCTCAAGCGATTCTCCTGCCTCTGCCTCCCAAGTAGCTGGGACTACAGGCACCGGCCACAACACCTGGCTATGGTTTTTTTGGTTGCAGCCATCATTGTTGTTTGGTGGGCTCAGGCTGGATTCGAACCCACCAGGTCAGGTGTATGTGGCTGGCACCTTAGCCGCTTGAGCCACAGGCACCGAGCCGATCCCTGCATTCTTACCAGTGTCAGGATGAGCAACGTCACTCACTGAGGTCACGCCGCTGAGCACAAGACAGCAATTCACATGTGACTGTATCTCAGCTGTGCCCTCAAGGTAAGCAGGGTAAGGCTGACGTGAGGGGTCCACCACTTTGATGCCTCTTAGGAGTCATGTTTTCTTCCTGCCACTACAAAGCTCAGAACAGTAATCCAGGAACAGAAAATACAGTTACCACACACCCTACCAGAAGTGACCATGAGTGCTTTATCTCGATGCCAGGGCAGGAGGCACCCATGGTATGGCTGAAATGGCAACATGGCCGAGCCATGCTGCTGCTTCTGGAAGTGACCCAAAGTGCCACCATAAGCAGCATCCCATTCCCCTGGAGGGGACTTGCCTTCAGTCTCTGCTCAAAAGCTGTTGGTTGCCCAGAGGTGGTTGCTTTGTGCCGCTGGCTGGGCCGCATCTCCAAAGGTGGCCATAAATAAGTCCTCAGCTATCCCATGATGGTCTGCTCATGAGGACCTGACACAGAGAAAGTGGATTAATTTGCTAAAGCAATCAGAAGAATGGCTCCTTCTGGAATTCAAGCTAGAGCAGACTGCGGCCATAGAAAGTGTGGGCAGCTCTGAAGCAAGAGAACAGGAGATTCAGAGGAGCTCGTCCTGAACACACTCCTGTCCCAGCCCATGGCACTCCTGCAGAAATCCTCCGGGAATTAGAGTGCCATATGAGCTTGAAGGCACCAGAAGGACTATCAGAAAGGACCACCAAGCCACACTTGCTGAAGAGGGAGACCCACTCTTGGCTTGGACTCAAAGAAGGATGGAGGCCTTCTTGCCAACAATGCCAGCCCATGGCACAGGCAGCAGAGATGGCAGAGCCAGCAATGGAGTGCATAGCTCCCAGCCCCAGGCCATTCTAAGGCCTTATGAACAGACAGACCCAGCATTCTCTGTGCAGGGGGGTGAAGCTTCTCTAAGGACTGAGCTCTTAAGAGATTGTGCAGGGGAAAATGCCAAAGTAAAGAAAGTCAAGATTTAGATGACCCTGACAGAGAAGTTGCATCGCCACCTCCACCAAGTAAGGTACATATGAGGCATAAAAGGGCCCTAGGAACTGACACAAGAAGAATTCCAAACAGGCCACATTCTTCCTCTTGTCTATGTTCTGATTTGCAGGGATAGTCCAGATTTAAACGTGTTTTCCAGTGTAATTTCATTTGCACAATTGTTCTGGTTAAGATGATTAATCATAAGTTCTCTCTAGTTAAGGGAGACTGGCCAGTTCTTAGTAGGGAGTATATTATTACATTTACTTATCGCTGCCTAATGAATTATCCCCAAACTTTGCAGCTTAAAACAGCAAGAAGGTATGAATTCATGGTTTCTGTGGGTCCAGAGTTCAGGCACGGCTCAGTTGGGCAGCCTGGGTTCCCGATTCCCCATGAAGTCACAGTCAACCTATCAGTCTCATCTGAAGGCTCAACTGCAGTGGGGGAGAGACAACTTCCAGGGTTCCTTATGGTCTGCTGAACTGAGGGCCTCTCCACACCTGTTCACAAGAAATCTGACTTCCTCAGCACAGTGATGAGAGAGAGAGATGGAGGAGAGACCAATATAGCCATAGTCTTCATATGACCTGATCTTGGAAAGGACATCCCATCATTCTGCCCTATTCTATTTACTTGAACTTGAAGTGAGTCATTAGGTCCAGCCCACACTGAGGGGAGGAGATTTCACAAGGGCAGAGGAGGGATCACAAGGGCCAAGCAGAAGCTGCTGACCACAGTGAGTAAACAGGGCGCTGGGTTCGGGACTTTCCAAGTATTGGTGCTTTGTACAATTTTGCACTGGTCACCTTGACGTCTCTTGCCCATTCCTGATCTGGCTCTTTGTTGCTATCCCCCTAGAGTTCCAGATCCAAGGAATCCCTTCAGTGGCTGTGACAGATGTGAGGCTCAAATTGGTGGATGCTCTCTGGACACGGGGAGACAGGGGGGATGGCCCCACCCCAAGCAGGCATTAAAGCTGGACCCCCAAGTCCACATCCCTATTCCCTGCCTGTAACTGTGCAACCAGCCCTGGGCATGTTATTCAGTTTTCTCTGCACCCTGACTCAGGTATATGCCTGCTTTTCAGAACCACAGGGTAAACTGATGAAGATCCCAGGTTAAGATTGCTTAGGGTTCTCAGCCCACAGGAAGCACTTTGTGAATGTCAATTATCCTCATCACCATCCTCATCAAGAACTGGGTTCTATGAAGAGGAGCAGAGGGGCAGCCTCAGCGCCCAGAGCTGAGGTCAGAGTCTACCCAAATGACCCGCAAGACACAGAGCAACTTCTCCTTCCCTCTCCAAGCACAATGGCCCCTTGTCTGGTCATTATCTGCAGAGCTGGTCCTGCCTGCTAACCTTACCCATACCCAGTCCACCTGCCAGATTTCCTGGGATGAGCCTCCTGAGCCTGGCCCTCCCTGCACCCACAGCCCCTCAGACCTGCAATTTGTCCCCAGATGTCCTGCTGTACCCCACCCCAGCCTGACACAGACCCTGTCACTGGCTCCCAGCAGATACTCCCTTTCAGGATGGCATGAAAGTATCAGAAGTGACCTCCCAGCCCTGGGAAGCCCAGCGTGATTGGTTCTTCACATAACAGCATTTACACACTTCAGACCATTCACTTGTGTTTTATCAGAAAAGGGGCTGTGGTAACAAGAGCTTGGCTGACCAATCTATGAAGGGAATTTGAGGAAGAGCATGTGCGCCCGATCCAGCAGCACCTGGGGCCAGACCCTGGTCTCTCTTCCACAGCTGGGCCAAAGGAGCCAGGCCTTGCCCTCTCTGCCCCACTGAAGATACCCCTTCAGCACCTGAGAAGGAGGGCCAAGGTCACTGAGCATCCCAGGTACATACCTGAGGGCCTAGAATCACCTGGGACCTACAGCCCTCCTCCCTGCACCTGAGTCCTGGATGTAGTCCTAGCACAGGCCGCTCTGGAGTCAGAGCCTTGGTGTACAGAAAAAACATTAACTGAAAAAAGGGTGTTGGAAGCAACCTCTTTCCTACCTCCCATTCTCTTGAGGGGCTTCCCTTTACATTTAGCTTTTAGCTTAAGAATAACCTGTTATCACCTACAAAATGTAATGGTCCCCTCCTCTCCTTGGCCCTTTCCAGCAGATCTTGGGTCTCAGCACTGAAATCCATCAGAGATCCTACTGGAAAAAATACTAAACTTTGCTTGCGCTGCAAATCTGCCATGCTGGCAATGAGACCAGCACATGCGATTTGTCAGAATACACCACTTCTAACTTCCCATACCTCAGGAGCAGTGTGGTAGCTGCTTGACCACCTTGTAAAGCCTACTTCCAGCAGGGGCAGACCCCCAGGCTGAGTGATGGGACAGATCCCACTCCTAGGCTGGGAGATAGGCCTGACCTCACACCCAGGCTGGTAGACAGAGTAACCCTACCCCCAGGCCAGTGTACAGGAGAGACCCTACTCCCAGGCTGGTGGACAAGGCTGACCCCACCCCCAGGCTGAGGACCTTCTTCTTTTCCTTGAAGAATACTAAATGTCCACAGCTGAGAAGCTCTATGGTCTGGTCCTTGAGAGAAAAATACAAGGTCTCTATCACTGGCTTTTAATGTTAACAAAACTCAGAGATCAAAGCAAGAAAGCAGAGAGGAATACAAAGCACAATGGGTATTAAGTAGCCCTCTGCGTAAATGATGGTGCATCCTCAGACAGTTTAAAAGCTGTCTTAGTTGCTTTATAGCATCCTTCAGTTAATCATAATACTGAAGTCTCCACCTAACAAGAAGATGGCCCATGCTCAACCTGCATCAGACACAAACATACAATGACACACAGAGCAAGCTCTGTGCCACTCTCCAGGAAGGAGTTTACGGCTCCATGAACAAGCAGGCAGTGAAGGTTTCACTCTGCAAAGAACTCCTACTACTGCCCAGGAGTGAGAGCCCCATAAGAGTGACCTCTAATAAACTCGCCCAACTCACCATGCCGGGCTTGTCAGAGTCATTCTTTGGTCACTCAGCACCATCTCAGTTTGGAGGGTTGTTTTTCTATCCCATCCTGGGCTTCATCTGAAAGAATTCTAAGAATTCTGACAGACTTCCTTCATTTCATTTCATTTTTTCTGCCCCTTTTAGTTCAAACTGGCAGTATCTTTGTTGATACAATCCCAGCTCTATTCCAGGCTTCCACTGAAATAACTAAGTCCACAAGTCACATCCATGATCTTTTTATCAGAAGACTGTACAGTGACACCCTTAGGGTTCCCTTCAGTAACAAGCTTTCTCATTTCTTGAAACATAGAAAAGCTGATAATTTTCCAAATCTTCAAGTTTTTCAAGTCACTGACCTCATACCCATCAGGTCCACCATGGTGCCCAGTGACTGGCTATGTCAGTGGAACGTGTCTGAGGATTGGAGTACACAGAGGAAGGATAGATGGGCACATGTAATATGGGTCTGACAGCTGGACAAAGGACAGATAATCCAGGGACAGGTCAGGGGAGTGCAGCTGAGCCTCCATCCCTGGGCTACCAACTTCAAATTTACCTTCATCCTGCCCCACCCTGCCTACCACCCACTGACACACCCTCTAACCAGAATGACTATGACAGGTACATTCAACTGAAAACTCCTCATTTGAAAAACTACTGCATTTATATAAGCCAAACTCTACAGACGCACCCTTGTTTGCATCCCAACAAGATGAGCATAGGGAGAATACAGAATTGGAGAGAAAGGGTCATTTGCCTCACCCTGTGTTCTGTGCCACCACTGCATGGCTGGACCTTCTAGAGCACTTAGAAGCTTCATCCGGTTTGCCCTGAGCTCCAGAACCACAGGCTTGGAGTCAGTTGTGGTCCCAGTCCCAGCTGGCATGGACTTGAGTTCATGCTGCATTCCCAAGTGCCTGTCCAAGAACCTGTAGGGGAGGGAGGAGGCTTGTCTCTGGATGATGAACTTCTTATGCTAATGACTGAGCTCACTAAGATTTTGGAGAAAAGGAGTAAAGGAGCCTGTAGAATTTTACATGTCATGTTTATCTGCTCCTCTCAGAGGCTACTAAGGTGAGCAGGTCCCTCTGTCTCCTGCTCTCTCAAAGTCCTGGGGCCTCAGGCCAGCAGCATGGCCTTACCTAGCAGCTGGTGAGGAATGCAGAGTCCTAGGTATCACTCATTGCTGGGCAGCCATATCTTCCCCTTAGCAAGGGCCCGAGAGATGGATGGGCACCTTGAGTCTGATACCACATGAGACACCGTCACCACAGCCAGCTCTGTGCTCTCTAGATCTCTTGGCCCCATCATACTCAGGAGGGTTATTTTCTGAAAATCCACAGCACAACTGCAAGACCCAGTTATTCCCAGGGTGACAGGGGCTTTATGCATGGAACCTCCCTGCACTCCCAAGATGGCCTCACCTCAGTACATAGCAATATGGACAGGAAGGAGCTTAGAGGCAGTAAAATCGACACCATAAGAGAACAGACCTGTCAACCACCTCTGTGTCTTTGTCCCAATGCCTTTAAAAAACATATTTCATAAAAACAGAGACAACTTAAATCATTCCATGATAAGGAATGAGGCATTTTGGAGACACCCATAGGAAACAGCTCTATCCAAAGACAGGTTCAGCTCCCAGGAGAGGTACTTTATGGTGTTCACAAAATGCTTCATTTCAGGGACTTGAATCCCAACATTTTCTAACTTCATGACTATAGAAAGTTACAGGAAGAAGGTCTATTTCAAAAGACCAGTGGTCAGAAAGAGGACTGAACTCACAGAGGAAAAGTATCCTAGAAACCGTGATATGATCTTATAGGAAACACAGTGTTAGAGAAGTTAAGTTAAAATGGGCTCCCTCTCTGGGGCTGGCTACTGCCATCACCAAGGGGTTCCCTACAAATCCTCAGGAGCCCCATCAGTGCTGTTCCTGGTCACCATCCACGAAAGGGCTCCCAGGCAGTGTGGGAGCTGCACCAGGGGTGCTGTACCCTGTTAGCTCACATCAGATGAGCCAGCTTCAATTTTCCTCATAGGTGTCATTGGGCATTCTCCCCTTGCCTTGTTTCATTTTTGAAAATGCAGCTGAGCTTTTAGAATCTTCGAATAATGTACACATTATTCACAAAAACTGAGAAAAGTCATGTGCAATATTTTCTGGCAAAAGTAAACCTGGTTTATAACAGCATTTAGTTTAAGGGGGGTGGCTTTAATAGTCAGGCTTCTCCAAAGAATCTGAACATATACATATACATATACAAAGATATTTATGATAAAGAGTTGGTCACATGATTATGGAGACTGGCAAACCCCAAGATCTATCACTTGCAGGCTGGAGATCCTGTAGGGCTAATGGGATAAGTTCCAGTCTGAGAACAGGAGAAGAGAGAGGTCTCAGCTTGGAAAGTGTCAGAAGGAGACTATCATTCAAAGATGGCACCGTGGAATATATAGTGCCGAGGCTATAACCAGAAATGCCCCAGAACTCTAATATGAGGATGAGCCAGTTCCAGGATCACAAAGACGTGAAAAACCTCCAGGCAGATAGTAAGAGGATGGGATTTCCATATCCATGATGCCCCTCCCCCCAGTGGACCTGGCATCAAGTACATGAAAAATTTTACATGACTCACAATTTCTTCACTGGAAAAAACTGAAATTGAGATGAACAACCAGCTTCCCCATCATCTTAGGTTCCTGGGCAGGAGACTCATTCATTCCTGCCTCAAACTACAGGAAGCATTATGATCACCTGAAGGGAGAAATAGCCCTGAAGACAGCCAGAGACAAAGGCAGGGAGTAGAGGAGTACCTCCATCTCCAACCCTAGAAACTCTGCTCTGTAACTCTGCCAAAGGAGATGCCAAGTCAGACCAGATGTTCAGCAGCACTGCACTGTAGGAGATTCATTCTATAGGCCCCTAGTCACACACCCCACCCAGTCTTCCCACACTGCTGAGATATCACCTTCAAGACATCTCCTAACCAGGATGGGCAGTGCTCACTGTTTGCTAGAGCCATGGAAAACCTGGGTTTAAGGCACCATCTAGTGCCAAAAGGGAGGCAATGACCTCACAGAAAAAAATAGAAAATTCAACAGGTAAATTAAGAATCCCTAAGAAAACATCCCAATGAAAACTCAAACAATCCAGACTGGGAAGACTAGAATAAATGACTAATCCTTCAACACAAAGACATAAAGGTACATCCACAAGAAACAACAACAAACAAGGAACTATGATGACCTAACAAAATGGACAAAACAAGGAACCAGTGTCTGACCCCTAATGAGACAGCAATATGTGAACTTGCTGACCAAGAATTCAAAATAGCAGCTTTAAGGAAACTCAATGATTTCTAAGATAATGCAGGAAAGCAATTTAGACATTTGCCAGAGAAATTTAACAAAATTTTAAAAACTGTATAAAAACCAAGCAGAAACCTTGGGACTGAGAAATACATTTACTGAACTTAAAAATGTATTAGAGGCTCTTGACAGCAGAATGGATAAATCAGAGGAAACAATCAGTGAGCTCAAAGACAGTCTATTTGAAATTAGACAATCAGAGGAGAAAAAGAATAAAAAGTGAATATCACCTTCAGGATATAGAAAATTATCCAAAAAGACAAAATCTAAGAATTATTAGTTTCAAAAGAGATTTGAGCAAGAATAGGAGGTAGAAGGCTTATTCAAAGAAATAATAACAAAAAACTTTCCAAAACTTGAGTAAGAGATAAATACCTAGTACGGGAAAGTCATAGAACACCAAACAAATTAAACAACAATAACAAAAGACTACTAAAGGCATATAAACAAACTATCAAGGTCACTGACAAAGAGAATCCTAAAATTAGCAAGAGGAAGGAAGCTAATAACGTATAAAGGAGCTCCAATTCATCTGGCAATAGACTTCTCAACAGAAACCATAAAGGCCAGGAATAGAAAGACTTTTTCAAAGTGCTGGAAAAAATTTCTACATAAGAATACTGTATCCAGCAAAGCTATCCTTCAAATATGAAGGTAAGATGACATCTTCCACTGGACAAACAAAAGCTGAGAGAATTCATTACCACTAGATCTATCTTTCAAGAAATGCTAATGGTAGTTCTTCAATGTGAAAGAAAAAAATAATAAAAACAGTAACTTACAAAAAGAAAACATTTAACAGTACTTGTATAAAACCCATGGGTAAAATTAAGTGCAAAAAACCCTAGAACACTCCAATACTTTAACTGTGGTATAAAATCACTCATAACTTTAAAAAAATCCTAAAAGACAATTCTATCAAAAACAATAATAGCTACAGTAACCCATTAAAAGGTAGGTGATATAAAAATATGAAACTGAGGCTGTGGTGGCTCATGCCTTTACTCCTAGCACTCAAGGAGTCTGAGGTGAGAAGATGGATTGGGCTCAGAAGTTCAAGACCAGTTTGAGCAAGAGTGAGTTCCCATCTCTACTAAAAATAGAAAAATTAGCCAGACATGGTAGCATGGGCTTTAGTCTCAGCTACTTAGGAGGCTGAGGCAGGAGGAGTTTGAGTTTGCTGTGAGCTACAATAATGCCACTGTACTCTTCTAGGATGACAGAGTGAGATTCTGTCTGAAACAACACTCCCCCACTAAAAAAAATGAAATGTCAACTGAGACAACCAAAAGTGAAAATGTGGAGAGGATAGAGTTAATGTGTAGAGTATTTTTTTAGTTATTTCCTTATTTATTTCTTTGTTTCTATTCTTTCATTTTTAATTAGGATAAGTTGTTGTCATCCCTTTAAAATAACTTGTTATATCTATAAGATGTTTTTTGTAAGCTTCATGGGAACCATAACATAAAAACCTCAAAACATACTAAATTGACTAAAAATAAAAGGCAACAAATTAAAACATACTACCAGAGGTACGTACTTAACTACAAAAGACAACAGTAAAAAATAAAAAAAGAAAGGAGTGACAAAAAAACAGAAAACAAGTAACAATTTTGCAATAGAATTCCTTACTTATTAATAATAACACTAAATATAAATGGACTCTATTATTCAATTAAAAGACATAGTGACCAAATAGACAAAGAAACAAGCCCCAATTATATGCTTCCTACAAGAATCCTACTTCACCTATGAAGACACATCTCAACTGAAAGTAAAACAAAGGAAGAAGACAAGCCATATAGAATAGAATAGAAAACCTAGAGATGAAACCAGCCTCATATCACCATCTGATCTTCAATAAACCAAACAAAAGCATACACTGGGGCAAATAATCCTTTTTCAATAAATGGTGCTTGGAGAATTGGTCAGCCACATGTAAAAGACTGAAACTGGACCTGCATCTCCCACCATTTACAAAAATTGACTCACAATGGCCAAAATATTTAAATCTAAGACACAAAATGATAAAAATCTTAGAAGAAAGTGTGGGAAAAACCCTTGATGATATTGGCCTGGAGACAGATTTTATTTAGAAGACTCCATTGGCAATTGCACCAACAAATAAATAAATAAATAAATAAATGGCATGATCAAGCTTAAAAGATTTTGTATGTTTAAAGACACAACAATTAAAGCAAACAGACAATCTTCAAAATGAGAAAAGATATTTACAAATCTGACAAAGGGCTAGTAACCAAAATCTACAGAAAACTCAAACTAATCAACAACAAAAAAAATGCAAATAGCCCCCATTTATCCCTGGGCAAGAAACGTGAACAGAACCTTCTTCTAAGAAGACAGACGAATGACCAGCAAACACATGAAAAACTGCTCGTCATCCCTAATCATTGGAGAAATACAAATCAAAATCATCTTGAGCTATCACCCAACTCTAATGAGAATAGCCCACAGCACAAAGGCCCAAAGCTGCAGATGCTGGTATGGTTGTGGAGAGAAGGAAACACTTTTACACTGTTGGTGGAATTACAAACTAATATAGCCTTTTTGGAAAGAAGTATAGAAAATTAGCAAAGAGTTAAAAGTAGACCTTCCATTTGATCTTACAATTCCATTACTAGGCATCTACCAAGAAGAAAAAAATCATTTTACCATAAGGACATTTGCACTGGAATATTCATAGCAGCTCAATTCATAATCATCAAGATGTGGAATCTAGCCAAGTGCTCATCAATTCATGAATGTATAAATAAACCACAGTATATGTATACCATGGAATACCATTCAGCCATAAAAAAGATGGAGACTTTACATCTTTTGTATTAACTTGTATGGAGTTGAAGAACATTCTTCTTAGTAAAGTATCACAAGAATGGAGAAGCAAGTATCCAATGTACTCAATACTAATATGAAACCAGTAGATGAACCACTACACACCCACACAAGAGAAAAACACAATTAAATTCATGGGGCGAGGGGGGAGACAAAGAGGGAAGGGGATTGGTAAGCTCTCACATAATGAGCATATTAGAAGGGAATATGGCACACCTCCTGAATGAAGGGCTCAGCAACAACTTGGACTTTACCTAACAAATGCAAACAATGTAACCTAACATTTGCACCCTCAAATTAATCTAAAATTAAAATTATACACACACACACATATACATATATAAGTATATAAGATAATCCATACATATAGTAACCAAAAAAGAGTGGAAATGGCTATACTTACATCAGATAAAATAGGCTACAAGTCCTTCACTGTACAAAGAGACAAAGAAGTCACTATATAATGATAAAGGGGTCAATTCAGCAAGAGGATATAACAATTACCAATATCTATGCACCCCACACCAGAACCTCAAATATATAAAGCAAAAATTAATAGACCTAAAGGGAAAGGTAGAATATACTACAGTAATAGTAGGGGACTTAAACACCCCATTCTCAGTAATGGACAGGTCATCCAGACAGAAAATCAACAAAGAAACAGCAGAGTTAAACTACCTACTATACCAACTAGACCTAACTGACATTTACAGAGCACTTGACTCAAGTGCTACAAAATACACATTTTTTTTATCAGTACATGGAACATTCTCTAGAATAGACCACATTTTAGGACATAAAACAAGTCTGAACAAATTCAAATAAGTAGAGATCACATCAAGTATCTTTTCTGACAACAATGAAATAAGACCAGAGAGAGTAATAACAAAAGAAACCTTGGAAATTAAACAGCAAGTGCCTTAATGACCAATGAGGCAATGAAGAAATTAAGAAGAAAATTTAAAAATTTCTGGATGTTTTGAAATTTAAAAAAATTTCAAAATTTATGGAATATAGCAAAATTAAGAGGGGAGTTTATAGTAATAAACACCTATCCCCCCCCAAAAAAAAACTAGGAAGACCTCCAATAAATGACTTAATTATGTGTCTCAAGGAACTAAAAAAGCAAGAATAAAATAATCACAGAATTAATAAAGACCAGGGAATAAGTAAACAAAACTGAAGCTATGAAATTCAGAAGTTCAACAAAATGAAAGGTTTTTTTTGAAAAGATAAAATTGACAAACCTATAGCTAGGCTAAGAAAAAGAGAAAAGACCCAAATCCAATCAGAAACAACTGAGATTACAGAAAAACAAAGATCTTTAGAGACTATTATGAACAACTTCAGGTCAAAAAATTGTTTCCAAGAAAAAATGGATAAATTCCTGCACAGATACAAGTTAACAAGATTGAACCATGAAGAAACAGAAAACTTCAGCAAACAAGTAAGAAATAACAAGAACAAAGCTGTAGCAAAAAGTCTCCTATCAAAGAAAAGCCAAGGACCTGATGATCTACCAAACATTCAAAGAAGAACCAATAACGATTCTACACAAAGTCTTCAAAAAAATGAAAGACAAAAGAATACTTCCAAACTCATTCCACGAGGCCAGCATTACTCATATACCAAAACCAGAAAAGGACAAAGCAAAAAAGAGAAAACTACAATCCATTATCATTAATGAACATAGATGCAATGATTCTCAACAAAATACTAGCAAACCACTCACAAGTCGATGGCACTTGGGCTGCTTCCATGACTGGGCAATTATTAGTTGAGCTACGAATAAACATTCTGGTATAAATGTCTTTGTTGTAAAGAGGTTTTTGATCAGAGGTGATGGCTATGTTAATCAGTTTGATGTAAGCATTCCACATTGTATATCAAATCAGTACCTTGTACCCCATAAATGCATGAAGGTATACAGTTATGATTTAATAAAGGAAAAAAAAAACAAAATTTTAAAAAAAGCACTAGCAAACCAAATTCAACAATACATTTAAAAGATCATTCATTATGATGTGGTATTCATCTCAGGGCTACAAGGATGGTTCAATGTACATAATTAATAAATGTGATACATCACATTATATAACCAAGGACAAAAACCACATTATTCATTTCAATAGATACTGAAAAGGATTCAATAAAATTCAACATTTCTTTGTGATACAAACCTTCAGTGAACTGGATATAGAATAAAATACCTCAAAATAATAAAGGCCATATATGATAAACCCACAGCCAACAAAATACTGAATGGTGAACAAACTGAAAATCTTTCCTTCAAAATCTGGATCAAGGCAAAGACACCCACTTATACTACTTTTTTTTTTTTTTGAGACAGAGTCTCACTTTTCCCCCCTCCGTAGAGTGCTATAGCATCACAGTTCACAGCAACCTCCTACTCTTAGGCTCAAGTGATTCTCTTGCCTCAGCCTCCCAAGTAGCTGGACTACAGGCAATTGCCACAATGTCGTCTATTTTTAGAGACAGAGTCTCACTCTAGCTTGGGCTGGTCTGGAACCTGTGAGCTCAAGCAATCCATCCACCTTGGCCTCCCAGAGGGCCACCACGCCCAGCCTCACTTTTACCACTTTTATTCAACATAGTACTGAAGTCCTGGCCAGAGAAAGAAAGAAAGGGCACCCAAATTAGAAAGGAAGAAGTCAAATTAGCCTTGTATGCTAGTGGCATGATCTTAGATTTAAAAAAAACAACTAAAGACTTCACAAAAAATCTGTTAGAACTAATAAACAAATTCAGTAAGGTTGCAGGATACAAAATCAGCATATGAAAATCAAGAGCATTTATATATGCCAACAGTGAACAATCTGAAAAAGAAATCAAGAAAGTAATTCCAACTTATTATAACTACAAAGAGTGTAAAATACCTAGGAATTCATTTAACCAAAGATGTGAAAATTCTATATGAGGAAAACTATAAAATACTAATGGAAGATATTGCAGAGGACACTAAAGATAGATAGTCTATGCTCTATCTATCTATCTAGAGAAAAGATAGTCTATGCTCATGGATTGGAAGAATTAATACTGTTAAAGTGATGATATTACCCGCAGCAATTTACAGATTCAATGCAATTCCTATCGAAATATCAATGACATTCTTCACAGAAATAGAAAAAGGAATTCTAAAATGTATATGGAATCACAAAAGACCCCAAATTGTTGCTGGACAAAGAAGTCTGTCTGTCTTGGCCTGTCACCCAAGCCAGTCAATGGAGAAGTGGATGAGAGATGAATAGTTTCACTTTTATTTACAAAAAGGCAGCAGTTCCCGAGAATGGTAAGGATATCTCCTCAAAAAAACTGTTCTGCCCACTTTTTCCTTGTTACTTTTTACTCTCACAGTAAAAGTCAATCTCAGCAATGTTACTACTCATCACAGTGTATGTTAAGCAGATTCTTCCTCGGAGGTTACAAAGGTATACAGTATCTTCCTATCTTAATGTGGTTATACCTTCCAAGTATTTTTATTCTAGACTAATTAGTCAACAGTTCACTGGATGCACAGAGTGCCCTGGATTCTTAACCAGTACCATGGAATCCAGCTCCTCAGTTTATCTATGTCAGGAGCCTTGGAAATGAATAAACAATTTCCAGCCCTTGGGGGGAGTCCCCGGCTTGCCCATGTAGAGGCCTGCTCGTTCTAGGCAGGGAGACATCAAATCATCAGATCTGAACACAGATCTGTGTCTGGGGATCAGAGTGACACAGGCATAGGGACAGGGAGACTCCAGGAATCTGAGGGAGGAAGGACAATGTTGGGGGCAAAGGACAACTGTAGCCCACCCCATCCTGCCATGTATGCATTGGACTGCTGGGGGGACTTGCCCTCCATCTCTGAGGCTAGACTTACTGTGTCCCCATCACCTTGCACAAGTACCAGCTCCTGCCTGTCTCACCCAACCTCTGGGGTCCACCAGACATGCACTCTCCCTGGGCCTGCCTGGCACAGCTCAGAGTGTATGTGGTGTGCAGCCCTGCCCCATCCCAGCTCCCAGGGCCTCATCTCTGCAAACTGCTCTGCCAATTCCTGTGGAAGGGTCAGTCCCAGGCCAGTGTCCACACAGTGAGAGCTGGAGCAGGAGTCTAATGCTTTGGGCCAGACAGCCTAGAACCAAGCCCACCTGCTCCCTGGCCAGCCCTTATCCTGGCCCACACCCTTACCTAAATCCTCTAAGTCTTGGCTCTGCTTACGGTAAATCTCTTCCTCAAGGATTTAGTATGAGATTTGCCCAAAATAGCTGTAAGAATGTGCTTCGTGGGTGTTGGGGCTGCTCCCTGATCTGCCTGCAGCCTGGAGGCTGCCAGGAGGCTGCCAGGTCAGTCTATGTGGAAGCTGGGTCCTAATCCTTCTGCATCTGGCTGACCAGTGGGTCCTGCTCCAACAGAGAAGGACCTCCAAAGCCAGGTGACAGAAGCTGGGATTCTCATCACAACAGCAGTAGGCCAAGAGGAAGCAGTACCCTCTGCAGCTCTTCACAGAATGTCTAACTCCAGTGGGAGCAAAGCGACTTTTCTCCGAGGGTTTGTGTCCACCTGTAACCATTACACTGCATTCCCTCTACCCCGCCCCCACTCTGCCTGCTCAGGGGGTGAATGAGTAAACTATGAGCAATCACTGCTTGGGAGCTGGGCTCAGAAGAGCACAGATGATGCTGTCAGAGCGCAGGAGTACACTCTTTCCCGGGAGCCAGGCCAGGGATGACAGCGGTCAGGAGACCTGCCCCTCAGTCTCTCCTGGAAGCCTAGCAGGTGACAGCATAAACCTGCCCTCTCCTGTCCATTAGAACCAGAGTGGAAAGTGGGACCCTGGTCCCTGCACTGACCTCACCACTGGTGGCTGATTCAGTGGTTCTGGCTGCAGCAGGGCACCCCAGGAACACTCAGCAGCTCTGGCTGCAAGGAAATGAGTGAGCTCTCCAGATACACGACACAGACGCAGGGGGAGCACTTTCACGCCTGCTCTTTCTAAACCAGCATATAACCTTGTGTCACTTTTCTGATTATAAATCTGTATTCATTGCAGAAAATTTGAAAATGGGAATATGAAGAAGAAATAAAAGCTTTTCACAATTCTCCTATCTAGAGAAAGCCACTCTTAATAATTCAGTATGTTTTTTTTGTTGTTGTTTTTTACAAAGATGGGATTATATGGCATATTCGGTTTTGCACCCTGATTTTTCACTTACTCATTTATACCACTATATTCCTGCTTTCTTAAAAATTCGCAAAAACATGACTTCTAATAGCTGTGCAATGTTACACAGAATGGACATTTTTGCCTGTTTTTCCCAGTTCCCATTTTTCACTGCTATAAATAGCAACACAACAGTGACTTTTGCTCCTGATCTCTAATTCAGCCTCAGACCATTGTGGTCATGCCTCTAGCTCAGGCATCCTCAAACTGCAACCCGCCTAGGACATTTATCCAGCCCACCAAGTGTTTTTGCCACCGCTGCCTGTCCTGCTTATAGCAGCCAACTCATCCCCGGGCCTGCAGTCGGGCCCTCCAACAGTCTGAGGGACAGTGAACTGGCCCCCTGTTTAAAAAGTTTGAGGACCCCTGCTGGTCACCCCTGTCCACTTCTTCCTCCAAGCCTCCCACACACCCCTCCCCTTGGAAGCCACAGGCTCAAATGGCAGCACCTCCATCGGCCTAGGCCCCTGCATGACACATTGAAAGAAGCCACCATACACTTCTATTCAGCAGCACAAGAGAGCCACATAAGCAAGAAACGAACTAGTTCCACTGAGGATTAGGTCTCCTTGTGACTGCACCACTCTAACCAGTCCAGGCGCAGCCCTACTGCATTTTACCAATGTTTCACTTTGGCCTGCACCCCCAGCACTGTCTGTGGGGGCTGCTGTAGGGCCCAAGTGTCAGGTGCACAGGTGCTGGTGCAGGGCACAGACAGCTGAGGCCTAAGACATGTGAGCTCACCTCGCGCGCTGGGAGGTGAGCCCCAAAGAAATTTACCCTCCTTCCTTCTGGCTGCCTTTAGACAAGGTCATCAGAGCACTCACCCTCTGCAAGAGAGGCAGGACACTGAGCAAATACACCAAGGACACCTTAGGTCTGGACAGGGAAGCAGCAGCCTGAGTGCCTGGCAGGAGAGGGGTCTAGCCCCTGGGAAGGTGGGCTGGCTCTCCCTGAGGGAGTGACTCCAGGTGAAATCTGAAGGGTGAGGGGAATCAACCTGGTGAAGAAAAGGAAGACCCAGAAAAGCACTGCTGGAGGAGGAAACAATGAACTGCCATTTACCCAAAATAATGGTCTCCCTCCACCAGCCAGCTGGCACCTCCACCCAAGGGACTGGAGCAGCTCCTAATATCTGCCACAACCCAGCCAGGTCTGTCTGCCCTGCCCACCTGCAGCCTGGCTGACACCCTCACCACATGCCCCCCACCACCCTCCACCCCCACCCCCACCCCCCCACCACCCCCACCCCCCGTCTTGGGTCTGCCCTCTCTGGTGAAACCTTCCCAGCTCTGGTGCCCGCAGCCAGTTCCTGCTCCCCTGAGGGCAAAGTCCCCTTCTCTGTGAGACCTCCTGCTTTATCCTCTATTACTTTATTAAGTCCCCCTCCCCCACTTACTCCCAGAACCATGCTGGGTCAAGGGACCTGGGATGCAGAACCTCTGCTTCTCACTGCTTGTCTGAACCACGCTGGGCCAGGGGACCTGGGACGCAGAACCTCTGCTTCTCACTGCTTGTCTAGTGGGAACACAGTCTGTGCTCATCAATGTCTAATAAATGCTCAAGACAGAGGCAGCCCAGGGTCTGTGACACCCTGAGGAGAGTTGCTTGCTGGGCTCAGGCTGGAATCAGGGTTGGGTTCCTGGAGGGCAACACCTTTCCCAAGTCTTAACTAGGAAGAAAGAGTTACCTGGGGAAAAGGAGGAGGAGAATCAGGACGGCATCAAAGTCCTGAGCCCCTGGCTTTATCAGGGAAGGCTAACAGGTCCCTGAGGGTGAGAGTCCGGGAACTGCATCAGCTTTCAAAGGTACAACTATCCTGAGCCCCCTTGGGGGCCACACCAGGCCGGATTCTACTTCTCCCGAGACCTTTCTGACACTTTGGGTCTCCTCTCTAAGTTACAGCGGGTCCACACAAGGGTAAAGCTCTGGCGGGCTGGCCCACGTGGCCTCCGAGGCCTCTCCTTCCTGCTCATATCCTGGCCCCTACCCATGTGAGTCTCAGGGTCTTCCTCAGTTTCACAGACAGCTCCCATTCTGGGCACGACGTCACCCTCAGTGAGGTCCAACACTTTCAGGCAGTGCCCCCAGCACCATCGGGCAGAGCCAAAGCCAGTTCAATGACACCTATACCACCTGCCAGCGTGTCCCCCTCCATAGTCACACACAATGACCCATGCTCATGACCATGAGGTCTCGGGTGCTTCTGAGCTCCAGCTAGATGTGTGGAAGCAATGTGTGGCCCTTCAACACCCTGACTCGCTCCAAATAACCCCCACTCCCCACGTGCTCTGGGCAAACGGCTCTGCTGCCTTTGCTGGATTCTGAGGTCTCCCGGCTTCTGAGGTTCCCAGGGTTTCTCAGAGGTCCCCCTCCACGTGCATGTTCACATCAAACCTTGGTCGCCACTCACTGGGATTGTAGAGGCAGTTAGACAGACTTCCACAGAGACAGCAGCCAGATTCTAGCCGCTAACTTCCGTCTGTGACTGGCTCCCGCAGCCAACATTGCAGTCACTGGATCCACCTTTTACACACGGAACCACTTCAGTCTCTTCTTTGTAGTAATTTCCACCCCTCCCCATCCCCTTTGTCAAGGGGAGCCTCAAGTTTCAGTTTACTCTCTCGGAAGAAACACCGGGCAACCTCACCTCCTACAGTGGGGCAGGCAGAGGGTGCACGGGCATCAGCCTGTGGTGAGGGGGGCTCTGCACACCCAAGAGCCTGGGCAGAAGACCCCATCACTACACATGAGGAAGCCATGGCTGAATCCAGCTCAGATACCGTGTGCTAATGGAGGTTCTCTAGGGAAACATAGCTGCAAGGATGTGTATAACTACTAAATGTTTCCCCAAAAATAAGACACTGTCTTATATTTATTTTTTCTCAAAGAGACACACTAGGGCTGATTTTCAGGGGATGTCTTCCTCTCCACGCAGAAATGCAGGGTGTGGCTATACAGACATGCTGCATAGCCACGCCTATCACTAGGTCTTATTATCGGGGTAGGACTTATATTTAACAAATGCATAGAAATCCTGCTAGGGCTTATTTTCTTGGCTAGGTCTTATTTTCGGGGAAACATGGCAGAGAGAGAGATTTATCAAAAGGAACTGACCTGCAATCATAGGGATTGGCAATTCCAAAATCTGCAGGGTGGGCCAGCAGGATGATAACCCAGGGCAAATCTGGTGCTGCAGCCTGAGGCTGGAGGCAGAATCCTTCCTCTCTGGGAGGTTTCAGTCTTTTTCCTTTTAATGCCGTCAACTGATTGGATACAGCCCACCCTATCATACAGGGAGAGCTGCTTTACTCAAAGTCTATTGATTTAAGGATTAATCTCATCTAAAAGTACCTTCACAGCAACATCTATGCTTGTGTTTGGTCAAATATCCAGGAACTATAGCCTAGTGAAGGTGATACATGAATTAACCATTAACCATTGAGAGACCCCAAGTGGGAACCACCAAGCTGAGCCCACTGCAGCCATCAAGGGTAATAATCAGCTGGTTGTTGGTGGTGTGAGGTGCTATATTTTGGGCAGATTCATTACACAGCCACAGCTAACCACAGCACTACTGAAGCTTCACCCTCAGAACCTGCCTCCCCAGGAGTCTTCTGCAGTTAAGGTGTACCCCAAATCTGCCTTGAGGCAGTTGCTACAGTGAGGAGCTGAGAGAGGGTGGCACAGTGTGGACCAGCAGAGGAAACTCTGTCCTCCCTCTGCGGCCCTGCCAATTCCTGTCCACCCTGCATGACAATGGTAGGTCTTTTTCATGTTTTCCCAGCTGCTGGCCCCATGTTGTCTATGAGCATTTATCAAATAAATAAATGAGATGCTAGTGTCCTGCCAAGAGGCCCCCACTGGCAGGGGAACCTGGGAATTCAGGGCTTTGCCACACAGCTCCTGCATCTCTCTGAGCCACAACATCATCTCAGTGCCTTGGAGCAGCACTTGCATCCAGGGCCTGGGGAGGGCTGACACGAAGTGGACCCACCGTGAACACTGACTGGGTTACTCAGGCTGGTGAGGGTTCCCACTTCCTTGGGCATCTGTGTGTACAGGGCCTTCCGCAGGGCAGAAGCTCCTGCTGCAACCCAGAACCAAAGGCCCACTCTGACGTGTTCCCATCCCCAGACTCCCTGTCTCTTCCTGGCAATCAGGAAGGGTCCTGGACCCCTGTCTGTGTGTGCTGCCAGGCATTGGACTGGGCAGGTGCAAGGGCTGCCAAGTCCGCAGGAGGGGGTGGGATGGCTGGAAAGACAGATAGTAAACAAGAATGTATATCATCCCCTATCTGGGGATAATAAACAAGCAGGGAGGGGATAGTCAGGAGTGTCCATAGATCTGCCCTCAGTGACAAGGTGACATTGAGCAGAGAACAGGGCAGCAGAGTGTGAGAGACCGTGACAGGACTGCCAGGGGTGGGGGTGGCAGACACAAAGCAAAAGCAACAGCCAGGGGGGCAGGGGTGTGTGTGCCCCACGAGTGAGGGACAGAGACATTCAGCCAGGGAAGACGCAACAAAGTTAATAACAACCAAGTCAATCTTCTTCATCCTCATCACCAGGGTTCCTTTACTCCAGGCAGATGTGAGTTGGCAGGACCTGGGCCTTTGGGAATCATAAACACTGGTCTCTCTCAGCTAAGGAGGAACCTGACGCACCACACCATGCTTATCATGTGGCCTGAAGTGCATCTTTCTTATCACGTGCAACCACAGGCCAGAGGGTCACAGGTATGCTACTCTGACATACATGGAATGTGATGTCAGGTCACTGCAATTCAGACAGGCCCTAACTCCTACTGCATGGCTGCAAGGCCACACAGCAGGGCACGACACAGTACCACACAGTGGGGTACACAGCACACCACAGCACAGCGGGGTACAGTAATCATAACACAATGTAATATAACACAGCATGGCACAGTACCACACAGTGGGGTACACAGCACACCACAGCACAGTGCGGTACAGCACGGTATAATACTGTAATCACAACATGATATAACACAACACAGCACAGCACAACACGGCACAGTACAACACAGTGGGGTACACAGCACATCACAGCATAGTGTGGTACAGCACGGCGTAATACAGTCATCACAACATGATATAACACAACACAGCACGGCATAGTACAACAGAGTGGGGTACACAGCACATCACAGCATAGTGTGGTACAGCACAGCATAATACAGTCATCACAACATGATATAACACAACACAGTACAGCACAGCATGGTACAGTACAACAGAGTGGAGTATACAGCACATCATAGCATAGTGTGGTACAACACGGCGTAATACAGTAATCACAACATGATATAACACAACACAGCACAGCACAGTACCACACAATGGGGTACACAGCACACCACAGCACAGTGCAGTACAGCACAGCATAATACAGTAATCACAACACAATATAACATAACACAGCACGAGACAACACAATAGGGTACACAGCACACCACAGCACAGCACGGTGTAATACAGTAATCACAGCACAATGTAACACAGCACAGCACAACACAGTACCACACAGTGGGGTACACAGCACACCACAGCACAGCACAGTGTAATACAGTAATCATAACACAATATTACACAACACAGCATGGCACAGTAGGGTACAGAGCATACCACAGCACAGCACAGTACAGCACGGCGTAATACAGTAATCACAACACAACATAATACAAATGGCACAGGACAACACAGTGGGGTACACAGCACACCACAGCACAGCATAGCACAGCATGGTATAATACAGTAATCACAACACAGTACCGCACAATGGGGTACACAGCACACCACAGCACAGCACAGCACAGCACGGTGTAATACAGTAATCACAACACAACATAACACAACATGGCACGGGACAACACAGTGGGGTACACAGCACACCACAGCACAGCGGGGTACAGTAATCATAACACAATGTAATATAACACAGCACGGCACAGTACAACACAGTGGGGTACATAGCACATCACAGCATAGTGTGGCACAGCACGGTGTAATACTGTAATCACAGCACGATATAACACAACACAGCACGACACAGTACCACACAGTGGGGTACACAGCACACCACAGCACAGTGTGGCACAACACGGTGTAATACAGTAATCACAACACGATATAACACAACACAGCACGACACAATACCACACAGTGGGGTACACAGCACACCACAACATGGTGTAACACAGTAATCACAACACAATATAACATAACATGGCACAGGACAACACAGTAGGTACACAGCACACCACAGCACAGTGCAGTACAGCACAGTGTAATACAGTGATCACAACACAATATAACAGAACACAGCACAACACAGTACAACACAGTAGGGTACACAGCACACCACAGCACAGCGTGGCATAGCACGGTGTAATACAGTAATCACAGCACGATATAACACAACACAGCATGGCACGACACTGTCCACAGTGCTGGGCTGAGGAGCAAGAACCACATGCAGTAATTTTACAGCTTTGAGAAAAAAGGATATGCATCAAATTCTGACTCTGAGCAATCTACTTAATCTCTCTGATCCGCAGTATGTTCACATAGAAAATTGGGACAATAGGGCCCACTTCATAGGTTTGTGGCAAAAATGCAATGAAATCATTCACGTAAAGTCCCAGACATTACAATCACCACCGTGCCTCACCCACACAACAGCAGAGAGCAGTCTGGGCGACTAAGGTGGGTCAGACCCTGCAGGATATGGGGGAGGCCACCTGGGGGGCTGGAGGCTGCCGACTGACAGAGCAGTGTCTGAGTCCTGCAGCCTCACACACAACCTGGTGCCCCAATGCCCCACCCTGCCCACCCACTATATCCCTCTGCTTCTGGGAGTGGGAGGAATGAGGCCAGCCTCACCCCCAGGGTGGACAGCTCCCTGACCCCTCAACCCCTGCTCCTGATCTGCACAGTGAACACAGAGCCCACTGACGGTCCCAGAGGTGTCCTAGGGGTTCCTGGAAGCCAGATGCACCTCGACACCCGCTCCTACCCCTGGAGCACATCTGGACCCTCCCCCTTCATGACCTCCCACCCACCCATGGCGTGGCCTCTGCCGGCAGCCTCCGTTCTCCCTGCCTGTCCTTGTTGGGGCAGGACCACTTACCATGGAGGAAAGGATTTTTCAGAGGCAAGCTGCCGTCCTTCAATGATATTTATGAGGTTGTCACAAGGTGATACACAGGTACTCACAAATATAAAGAGGCCTGCCTCCTGATGCCTGTATTTTACAGTAAGCTACAGATGGAACCGTTTGGGCTACATAGAAAAATGATTCTGACATGATTATTAAACTCATGAAACTACTTGTTACACATTTATCCACAGACGAGGCCTCAAAGGTCCTCCAATGAAAAGTTCTCTGCTATGTCCACTCCTGAGAGAGGCACCTGCCCCTCCAGAGGTCCTCTCTCCACCATCACCACCCTCACTGCCACCATCCTCCAACCCCACTGGGGCCTGCAGGAAAAGAAGGAGTCAGAGGATAGTAGGAGGGCAGGACTTCAACAGCCTTGAGGCTGCCCTCCGGGCTCCTGCCCTCAGTGCATGCAACCCGAAGTTCAGCACTTGACTGGAATTAGGGATGCTGAAGAATGGGCCAACGCCTCCCACAGCCCTTCAAGGCTCCTGGTACTTCAGTGCAGACTCCTGTTCCAAATAAAGTCTTGAAAAGAAGCACCCTATTAAAACAGGGAAGAGTGGAATGGAGGAAATAGGCACGTAGGCTCCTGCCACCACAGCCCTCAAACTGCAGCTCTGCAGAAAAGCTCCCTCCTACTCCTGAAAGCAAGCCCACCACCAGCCGGGGAGCTGCAGGCCTGGTCCCTCCTGCTCCTGAGAGCAAGCCCACCACCAGCCGCTGCAGGCCTGGTCTCTCCTGCTCCTGAGAGCAAGCCCACTACCAGCTGGGTACTGCAGGCCTGGCAGATGTGGATCACACAGCACAAGGCTAGCCCAGGAGAGATAGACAGGAGCTCTCAGGCATGTTGCAGGGGTAGCACTGTGGCAGATCTGGACCTATAGGGCCCTGGGACCTCCCCCCAGAGGGGAGACATCTTGTTCAGCTCATAGGCCTACACCCAAGCCACTGAGGCCTACCAGCAACACAGACACAAACTGGGGGTCCCACGCCTTGTCCAAAAGCGGATGTTCTAAGGATTGTAAAGGCATAAACACAGTCTCCCGTTACAGTATTTCATAGTTTCTGAATTCAGCTTAGCTTCTTTCTGCCTCCTACCCCTGTGATACACAGGAACAGGGGGCCAAGAGATAACTGAGCCAGTGCTGTCATGGGGCAAGGAGGCCTCAGCATCAGGGACACAGGCACTGGTGACCAGGGGCAGATGAGCTCATGCAAAGAACCTCCTGCAGGGATGAAGGAGAGGCAGGAGCTGGTGAAACCCATGGAGGCACACACAGCCTTGCCAGTGACACAGCCTTCCCAGTGGTCTGTTTAATGTGCACCAGTCGAGGGGATGTGAACGCACTGCTGCCCCGGCCTGGCCCTGCTGAGACGCCTGCTGGAGACACTCCTGCCTTCCACTGCCACCAAAACAATCCTCCTGTGCCAGTGAATCCCAGGCCACATTTTCCCTTTTTCCTTTGGCCAGAAGGCAACTCTAACCACAATGACAGGCCCTGGGCTGTGCATTCTGTGTGTGGACCTTCCCTTGCCCCTGCACCATGCATGAAGGCATCTTCTTTTCTCTTTGCCCACTTGTTCCAACTGTCTGCTGGCTTAGAAGCACCTCTATAGGGTGCCTTGAATGTTTGCAACGCACAAGTGAGGCAGGGCTCTGTGGCTAACCAAGAGTGGAGCATAAAGTGGGGACAAGATGAGAGCCCTGCTGGTGCCCCTGCTGGGCCATGTGTGCACAGGGACTGAGTGTCCCCACTGGCTGTGCATGGAGGGGCTCTGGCCACAGAAAGGTTAGACCAAACCTAACAAGGCAGGCCCTGGGAGAATCCCTGCAGGGGAGGGACCCGCATCCCTGGGGGTGGCAGGAGTGCCACTGAAAGTGTTTGAGCAGATGGATCTTCCACAGGGGCATCTGCCTTCCCTCTGCAGGTGAGGTGGCTGGAAATCCCCAGATGGAGTTGCTTGTCCACACTCTAACAGAAGCTTTGCCATGCCCTCTCCGAGACAGCGTGAGTCTGTGACATGGGGGCAGCAGCGGGTGCTCTGGTGTGGTGAGTTCCACCAAGCCCTATGGTGAACAGACCTGGGCTCTAACTTCTCATAGCCTCCTGCTGATACTGGAATTTCATCTTCAGTAGCTCCTTGGTCTCAGTGATTCGAAGAATGAACCCATGGACCACAGATTAGTGGTAATAGAGGATTTATTTTATAGAAAAGAATACAGAGAAAAAAACACCAAAGCTCCTGGCAGAGAGAAAAACCCAAGTGGGAAGAACGCTCTCTTCCTTCTCTCTCTCCTCCGCCTCCTCACTTTCCTTCTCTCTTCTCTCTCTCTCTCTCTCTCTCTCTATCTACTATGTGCCAGACCTATCTCAGGGCAGCTGCAGAACAGAGCATGAAACACAGAAGCCAGGCCCTCTCAGAGCTCGCATTCTACTGGCAAGAGACAGACAATTACTTAATTAGACTAGTGTGTCAGAGCATCTTAAATTCCTGGGGTGAAACTCAGAGGGGTACTAGCCCAGGGAGGGTACACATGTAAACACTCCTCGGCCATGCACCCATCCACTGAAATGGCATCTCGGGACCCTGTGTTCACCTGGCCTACACACACAGCTATCCAGAGCACAGGCCTCTGTGGCTTCAGATCAACAGAAGTGGGGATAGCAGGACCTCACCCGAGTCTGCACTCAGACAAGTGCCAAAGAACGACTATCATATGAATCCTCTCATTCCATAGCACATGGAAGCATTTCAATGTCCCCGTTGTTCCCCTTCCTATTTGTAAATCAGCATCCTAAATGGCACTGTGTCAGTGAGCTGGTGACAAATGCATTTCGAATATATTCTCCTGCACACCCATAAACTTGATTTAATATTTCAATTAATCTTGCCTCTTCCTCTTCCACAATTTATGTAGCTGTTTAGAAGCAAGTCTTCTTTGGAGATTAAATGAGCACAAGTGCAAACATCAGTTAATTTATCTGTTTCACTGGAGATAATTTCATATCCCTAAAGCACCTCTCCATCCCCTTTACGGGCAGCAGAAGAACTCCCCTGGCCAGCACATGGGGTGATGGTCTCTAATTGCGCCACCAATGAGTACATCTATCGAGTTATGTCTTGCCCACTTTGGGAGGCCATAAATTCCAATGCCCAGGTAGAAAAATAGACATTCCCCCAACAGAAGACAACAGCCAGCAAGGCAGCCGGGAGATGAGGTCTTGAAGGGGCTGAGAGAGTCTTCTCTAGGCAGCCAGCAGCCCCAGCTGACACGGCTGCCACCCTGCCAGTACAGAAGACTCAGCCATTAGCACTGAACTAAGCTCAGCTCAAAGACTTGCTTTGTGTTCTTCAGGAAAAGTACCTGAAATCTACACCTTAACTACTTTCTATTATGCCAGGGGAAACCTTGAGGCAAGGTGTTTTATGGAGGTTACTGCAGAGAATGGCATTGCCTAAGTCTAGCTTGGTGGGAATACTAGGAGGACATTGTGGGCAAGACAGGGACCCCAAATGGCCTAAGAGGCCTGCTGAGGTGACTGATGAGAGAGAATGCTCAGACACACAGACAGTTACAGCCTCCCCGGAGACTGCCTCCCATCCTCCCTCCACCCCATGCCCACCAGCCCAGGCTGGGTTTCCTGAAGCAGCCCCCTAGATGGGCATCCTGCCCCAGACCCAACAGTTCCCTGGCTTTCTCCACAGTCAAGCTTACCCCTCCTTCCACACTGTCCACATGGCTCCTTATTACTTCAGATTAAAATCTAAGATTCTCTGGGGTCTTTCAATGCCCTTCCTGGTCTTTCCTCTCTGCCCTAGGTCCGCATTTCCACTTTGAGCTCTGCCTCACTGAGGTACCTGTGCCAGTCCAGGCTTCCTGGCACCTGCAGGCTCAGCCTTCATTCTTCTAGGCCTGGCCAAATCAAACTCCACTCAGGAGCTGATCTTAGTCATCATATCCAAGACAACCGTGCCTTGAACCCACCTTCTTCCTACCCTTTCCTTCATCTTGGTGCTCCTCATGGGTGCATATCACCTTGATTTACTGCATCAGAGCCTTCTTCATCCTGCACTGGAATGTCTCTCTCTACCACCTAGTATGAGTTCCTTTAGGACAGAGACAGACATTTCCTAGCACTAGCACAATGCCAGGCAATCACAAATACTTGTTGAAAGAAGGACTGGATGACAGATGGATGAATAGATGCATCCATAATACATTATAAACCACAAATGGTTAGAGAGACAAGTCCAGTTACTCATTTCCAGAGAAATAAGTCTTGAGTCTCAGTGATGCCAAAGCTAAAATATCTGCTTATATATTACATTAGGAGAGATGAGTTCTAATTCAAGCTGTGTCACTGACATTCTAATTGATCTTGGCCAAGCCATTTTCGACTATGACATGAATAAAATGAACCAATTTCCAGGTCCTATAAGATAGTAGACTAAAAAGATCCCAAACCCCTTCTATTAGAAAAATTAAAAAAAATTAAACTAAATATAGTAAGTTTTAAGTGCACAGTTGAACTCATAAGAAATTTTTTTTTAAATCTTTGGATGCCAAAAACAGAGAAAGAACTAAAATTTACACTCTGAAGTATATAAGCTGATGCTGTGGCTGCCCAGTTAGTAGGATAGGGGAGCACAGTCCCCATTAATTAGAGGGTTGTATTAACATTTACACAGGGCCAGGTAATAAGGATTCAAGAATTTAAAATATGACGCAATTTGTCAAATACGTAAAGTTTTGGAATTTTGTTTGTTTGTTTGTTAGTTTTGCAGTTTTTGGCTGGGGGTTGGGTTTGAACCTGCCACCTCCAGCATATGGGGCCAGCACCCTACTCCTTTGAGTGACAGTTGCAGCCCATTAAATACATATAGTTTTTAAAGGTACTCAAAAAGAACTTCTTTAAGTATAAAATCATACTGATATAAATTAAATATCCCAAAATAGAAAATTATATATATTTAAAGAGAGAAATAGTTAAAAGGAAGAAATAGCTGAGAAACTCAATGAGAAGGGACAACAAGAAATGACAAGTATGATACTTCTTTTTTTTTTTTTTTTTTGAGACAGATTCTCACCATGTCACCCTCAGTAGAGTGCCATGGTGTCATAGATCACAGCAACCTCAAACTCTTGGGCTTAAGTGATTCTCTTGCCTCAGCCTCCCAAGCAGCTGGGACTACAGGCATCCCCCCACAATGGCTGGCTATTTGTTTTTATTGTTGTTGTTGTTGAACGCCTGGCTATTTGTTGTTGTTATTGTAGTTGTCATTGTTGTTTGGCAGGCCCTGGCTGGCTTTGAACCCAGCAGCCCTGGTATATGTGGCCAGTACCCTAACCAGCCTGAGCAAGAGTGACACACTATTTCTATTAAAAATAGGAAAACTAGCCGGGTATTGTAGTGGGTGCCTATAGTCCAAGCTGCTTGGGAGGTTGAGGCAAGATCACTTGAACCCAAGAGTTTCAGGTTGCTGTGCATTCTGACAGCACCACATTCTACCCTGGGACAACAGAGTAAGACTCTGTCTCAAAAAAAAAAAAAAAGGCACTGTAGATTTAAAAACATACATAGACTGAAAATGAAGGGATGGAAAATGATAACTACGCAAATGGTAAAGAAAAAAAGAGAGCATGGATTTACGTGTACCAAACTTTAAGCCAAAAATTACCACCAATACAAATAAGGACATTTACAAATAGAAAAGGATAAACTCAGGTGGAAGAAATAGCAATTATAAATATCAATCCTCTGCAAATTGACCACCCAAAGGACTGTAATGAACTGGTCAACTATGGAGATAGTCAACATAAGGAGGTAGTCCTACTGTACTGATACATACATGTGATGCATGTCTAGTCCATGAAAATTAGGTCAACTGGCTTGGCGCCTGGGGCTCAAGCTGCTAAGGCACCAGCCACATACACCTGAGCTGGTGGGTTCAAATCCAGCCCAGGCCTGCCGAACAACAATGATAGCTGCAACCAAAAAATAGCTGGGCATTGTGGCAGGCGCCTGTAGTCCCAGCTACTTGGGAGGCAGAGACAGGAGAATTGCTTGAGCCCAGGAGTTGGAGGTTGCTGTGAACTGTGATGCTACAGAACTCTAGCCAGGGTGACAGCTTGAGGCACTGTCTCAAAAAAAAAAAAAAAAAAAAGGAAAGAAAGAAAGAAAATTAGGTCAACTTAGGGAATTGGTCAGCTATGGAGGTTCTGCAGTATATATACATCCTACATCATTGCACTTAAATATATAAAGTGAATATTGATAGAACTGAAGAGAGAAAGAGACAAGTACAGTAATAGAAATTTTTAAGACCTCAATCTCAATAATGGATAGAACATCCAAACAGAAAATCAGTAAGGAAATAGTGAACTCAAACAATTTTATAGACTAGTGGTCCTAACAGAAATGTACAGAACATTCCACTAAACAGCAGCAGAATACATTTTCTTCTCAAGCAGATATGGAACATTCCTAAACAGAGATCACATCTTAGGTCACAAAATAAGTCTTACCAACTTTAAGAAAATTAATATCCTACCACTCATCTTTTGAAACTAGTCATTAAGACCATGGTGGCTCAAGCCTATAATCCTAGCACTCTGGAAGGCTGAGTTGGGTGGATCAATTGAGTTTAAGAGTTTGAGACCAACCTGAGCAAGAGCAAGATCCCATCTCTAAAAATAGCCAGGCACTGTACCATGCACCTGTAATCCCAGCTATTCAGGAGGCTGAAGCTAGAGGCTAGTGCCCAAGAGTTTGAGGTTGCTGTGAGCTATGGCACCATGGCACTCTACCAAGGGCAAAAAAGTAAGACTCTGTCTCAAAAAATAGAAAAAAAGAAAAAGAAACTAGTAATCAATAACAGAAGGAAAATTAGAAAATCCACAAATCTTAAATATTTGGAAACAAAATAACACACTCCTGGACAACCAATCAATCAAAGGAGAAATCAAAAAATATACTGAGATCAATGAAAATAAAAAATACAATATACTAAAACTTATGGGATGCAGAAAAATCAGTAGTAAAAGGGAAGTTTATGGTGATAAATGTCTATACGGAAGAAGAAGAAACAGTGCAAATAGACAACCTAACCTTATAATTCATAAAACTAGAATGAACTAACTAAAATCCTTAGTTATCAGAATGAAGGGATAATAAAGATTATAGAAAAAGATGAAATAGAAACTAGAAAAACAATAGAAAAAATATCAACAAAACTAGAGTTAGTTTTCTGAAAAAAAATTGATAAATGTTTATCTAGATGAACTAAAAAATGGGAGAAGACTCAAAATAAGAAATAAAAGAGGATACATTACATCAGTAAAAAGGATCATAAGAGACTTTTTACTGAATAATTAACAACTACAAATAACCTAGAAGAATTGGACAAATCCCTAAAAAAAAAAAAAAACCTACCAAGAGTAAGCAATAAAGAAATAGAAAGCCTAAACAACCAATAACAAGGAGGGAGCACATACTATTAAAAAATGTAACCAACTGACTGGGTGTTGTAATTCATGCCTATAATCCTAGCACTCTGGAAGGCCAAGATGGGTGGATTGCTTAAGCTCAGGAGGTTGAGACTAGACTCTATCTCTACTAAAAACAGAAAAAAAAAGAAAAGAAAAAAAAAAACATTCAGGCATTGTGGTAGGCACCTGTAATCCCAGCTACTTGGGAGACTGAGGCAAGAAGATCTCTTGAGCCCTGGAGATTGAGGTTGCTATGAGCCATGGCACTCTACCTACTCTATCTGCCCCAAAAGGGAAAAAAAATTAGCTGGGCATTGTGGCGGGCACCTGTTGCGCCAGCTACTCAGGAGGTAGAGGCAAGACAACTGCTTGAACCTAGGAGTCTGAGGTTGCTGTGAGTGAGGCTAACACCACAGTACTCACGCTTGGACAAAAGAGACTCTATCAAAAAAAAAAAAAGTCACAAACAGATTTGGTGGACACAGAGGTGCCACAAACCTATAATTTCTAGAAATTACAACATCTGCCAATTGCAATAAATTGTATTTGTATATACAATTTTATCTGTCAATTATACCTTGATAAAGCTGTGAGGGGAAGTAATGAAAGAGAAATTAAAATATTTCAAGTAAAGGAAAGCCAGTAGGCCTGCCCTGCAAGAAACGCTAAGGCAGTCAATAATTACTTTAAATATAAGCAGATTAAACTCTGCTATCAAAAGACAAAAACTGACAGATTGGATTTTCTAAAAAACATGATCCATGTAGTATGTTTGTACTGTCCTGTCTGTAAGACACTCATTTTAGACACAACAACTTTCAAAGTAAAATGATAGAAAAAGATGTTCCATGATAAAAGTAAATGAGCTCATGGAATGAGCTCAGTAGCTATATTGTCATTAGATAAAATAGATTTTAAAATCAAAAAAAGATTATCAGACATAGATTTTTATTTGATAAATGTTTCAATCTACCAAAAAGATAAAATAATTACAAAATATAAACACCTAACAACAAAGACACAAAATATATGAACAAAAATTTAAATAATCGAAGAAAAAAATAGATAGTTTTATAATAATAGTTGGAGACTTCAATACCCCCGCCCTTTTTTTTTTTGAGACAAAGTCTCAAGCTGTCACCCTGGGTAGAGTGCTGTAACATCACAGCTCACAGCAACCTCAAACTTCTAGGCTTAATTGATGCTCTTGTCTCAGCCTCCCAAGTAGCTGGGATTACAGGTGCCCAACACAACACCTGGCTTTTTTTGTTGTTGTTGCAGTTGTCATTGTTTTAGCTGGCCCAGGCTGGGTTCAAACCTACCAGCCTCAGTGTATGTGGCCAACACCCTACCCGCTGAGCCACAGGTGCCACCCTCCCATTTTTTCTTAAAATAAATAATAAAACCTGATAGAAGATCAAAACTGAAACAGAAGACTTGAACCACATTCTAAACCAATTAGACCTAATAGAATATTCCACCCAAATAATAGCATAACACACATTGTTCTTAAGAGTGAATGGAGCACTCTACAGAACAGGCCAGAAATACAAGTTAATCAATTTTAAAACACTGAAATCATAAAATGCATCTTGTCTGATCATAATGGTATGAAACTTGGAAATCAATTGCAGAAGAAAAACTGGAAAATTCATAAATATGTGGAAACTAAACTATTGTACCTTTAAAAAAACAGTGAATCTAAAAGAAAAAGTCAAATCTAGAAATTAGAAACCCCCTTAAAACTAACAAAGAAGAACTTTACCTCACAAATGCAATCAATGAAACCCTGTTCTTTGTACCCTCAATGAATCCCCAATAATACGAAGGAAGGAAGGAAGGAAGGAAGGAAGGAAGGAAGGAAGGAAGGAAGGAAGGAAGGAAGGGAGGGAGGGAGGGAGGGAGGGAGGGAGGGAGGGAGGGAGGGAGGGAGGAAGGAAGGGAGGGAGATGATCTAAGAGGTGTGTTGCTTTGCTCCATATAAGTGGTGTACCATGGAAGTGCTCAAGATCTACAAGGTCAAATGGGCCCTTGAGTTCATCAAGAAAAGGGTGGGGACACAAATCTGTTTTAAGAGGAAGCACTGAACAACATTCTTGTCACCATGAGGAAAACACCTGCCAAAAAGGACTGAGCCCCTCTCCTCTGTGCATAGCAAAGCCTTTAGAGATTAATAAAAAAGAATGTTACAGTATCAAGGGAGTGATATGACAACTCACAGAATGGGAGAAAATATTTGCGAATCATATCAGAGATTAATAACTAGAATAGGCTTGGTGCCTGTGGCTCAAGTGGCTAAGGCGACAGCCACATACACCTAAGGTGGTGGGTTCGAATCCAGCCCAGGCGCCAAACAACAATGATGGCTGCAACCAAAAAATAGCCGGGCATTGTGGTGGGCGCCTGTGGTCCCAGCTGCTTGGGAGGCGGAGGCAGGAGACTCGCTTGAGCCCGGGAGTTGGAGGTTGCTATGAGCTGTGATGCCATGGCACTCTACCCAGGGGGATAGCTTGAGGCTCCGTCTCAAAAAAAAAAAAAAAAAGAAAAAAAAGAACAGAAAAAAGAATGAGAGGATCTAGAAAATTCCTCAAAATTGAAAATGCGAGAGTTATGGGCCTTAAAGTGAAGGTAGAGAAAGAGAAGGGGTAGAAAATTTATTTAAAGGAATAATAAAAGAGAAATTTTCAAACCTTAAGAAGGTTATCAATATTCAGATGCAAGAAGGTCACAGAATATGGAGCAGATTTAAGCCAACAAGGCATCGGTTAAAATTGAGACACCTCAAGGCATTTATATAATAATTAAGCTCCCAAAGGTCTGCAGGGGTCTTCATACTTTTTAAACAGGGGGCCAGTTTACTGTCCCTCAGACCATTGGAAGGCAGGACTGTGGGCCCTGGGACGAGTTGGCTGCTAAGCAGGACAGGCAGCATTTGCAAAAACACTCGGCAGGTGGGATAAATGTCCTAGGTGAGCTGTGTGTGGCCCATGGGCCATAGTTTGAGGACACCCAAGGGAATCAAGAAACAAGACAAAAGAAGGTAACCTTCCCTTCCACATGTGACTAAGATGACAAGCCAAATCAGTGTGGGAAAGATACCCTCTCAACAGGCGGTAGTGGCACAACTGGGTAAGCCTTGTGGTACAGATAAAAAATTTAAAAAAATTAGACCCATAGCTCACACTACACAACAGCAGCACTTACAGATAAAGCAAACATTTCAATGAAAAGAAAAACATAAAAGAACTGGACAAAAAAATGGTGGCGTTTTGAAGGTTTTTTTAATGTTTGAATGTTTTATTCCAGACGATTGTTATTTTGTCAGGAATTGGAAATTAGAAAAAAAATCAGAAATCAGAAACTAAAAAAAAATTTTCCAGGATCAAGAAATACACCACAAAGGCAACATTAAAATTAGAAGGCTGGGAAGTATTTATCGGTAGTATCAAATCATCTTTCTTTTTCTTCAGAAGATTTTGGAAGTTAATAGCAAAAAAGACCTAACATAACTAGAAAAAGATTGAAAAAACTCATACTGCCAAAAACAACCTCACAAATTTTAATAGAACGCATTAAAAATAAAAAGAAATCTTTACAATAAGAAACATTCAAATAAAACAGCCAGAGTGTACTGCTGGAAAGCTTAGATGGACTGTAAGTTGGCAAGGACTGGTGTAACGGGGCTTTACCTCCATGACTGCCGCCGTGTACAATCCAACCCCATTAGGAGAACAACTTAAGATATTTACTAAAATTGCAAATGCATATTTTCACTTTTTATAGGGCACAGAATCTTGTGAAGAACATAGGTCAAATCCTATTGATAAGAACAAGACCAATAACTCTCTTTCCCCTTCTTGACACTAACAGCGCTGGCCCCTGCCTGTTACTCGGACATCTTGGTACAGCCCCGCTATATGATTATGTGTGAAGTTCATAAGGGATATTTATTTATTTATTTATTGCAGTTTTTGTCCAGGGCTAGGTTTGAACCTGCCACCTCCGGCATATGGGGCCAATGCCCTACTTCTTTGAGCCACAGGTACCAACCTGTAAGGGATATTCTTAATAGTGTGACTTTTCTTCTTGCAAACATTCATAAAACTCTCTCTCTCCCCTGTTCACACGTCATTTTCAAACTGAAGTGTGGTCTGAGTATGGCAGTACGTTTTTATTTCTTCAATTATAGAAGAGAGAAAGCAAAAAGTCTCTAAGCAAAAAGTCAAGGCAAAATAAAATATCTGAGTACAGTCTCTTTAAACGGAACCAAAGAGGGATTTTCAGAACAGTTTAGGTTCCTTAAAGAGAATCCTCAATAGAGGTAATGAAACGTTGCCAATTTCCCATGAATTTATGGTATGTCATATTCTACACCACAGTTCAATCGCTGTTCATTTCTTGATGAAGAGGGTGAGCTGTGAAAATCTTTTTCCTCTTTGTGCCCTGGATTTCTACATTATGGACTTTATGTTTTATTGAAAAAGTAAGACAAGAGAGGCACTGAATTCCTAGATAATAATTATTTTTTTTTCAAAAGAGTGAGTGTTTTTTTTAAATGCCAGAAATGCAAGTATTAGTTACAAGTGTTGAAATATCTCATTGCTTTTGAAAACGGGAAATCTTATGTGACAAAAAGAATAAAACTACTTTAAAGTCTGAAACATTGCCCACCCAATGTACCGCAGCACGCATACCATTTGAAGTACCTTTTCTCTTCTGTACAGTGGAATCACTGGCATATTGCAAACTCAGAGGCCATTTGTTCTCCCCCGGAAAAGCTTTCAGCGAGTCTGCAGCTTCTGAAGCCTGTAACTAAAGTTACTTTTCCCTTGACCAGCAAATGACCCTCTGCACCTAAACACGGTTCCCAAGAAGACGATAAAGCTAGAAAATTCTTTTGATTGCTCTGTTGTGGCCATATTAAGCCCGAAAGACAAAAAGCAACAACAAAAAGAAACCATCTGGAAGGCTTTGCAACCACACGGAAATGTTAAAGATAAGTGTTGACCACAAAAGGAGTATCTTGCCTTTTGTTTGCTTTTGTTAATAGTTAATTGTGAAAGAAGTTAGTGCTACACGGAGATAGAAATATTCTGAGATACAGTAATACTATGTAAAAAATGTACTTATTATTTTGAATCAACAAATAATGATTGTATGTATTTATGGGGTACGTATGATAGAGACAGATAATGTGGGATAACTGAATGAAGCTAATTAACATGTCCATGACCTGGAACATTTTTACGGTGAGAAATATTTTGCTCAATTTTGATATTAGAAGAAGGACAGAATAATATTCAGGGGTGTTTTTTCATAAGAGCACATGGAGGAAATAGTGTTCCTTGGCAAAAATCAACCAAATTGCATCCCTTAGAAAGCCATTGGGTTCCAGTTCAGAATACCTTTCTGAAACAGGAGTGTTACACAAGGAAAATCTATTATCTCATGTGGAAGGATATGTCCAAGGGACATAAGAGACCCACTATATTACCCAGGGACTTGGTTGTGATCCCTCCCTTTTTCCCTTAGTTCTTAACTTAAATATAGTGTTTCCTAGTCTGCATTCAGATGCAAATTTGCGGATATTAATTCCTAAGCCAAAATTTCATAGAAAGTGTGGAAGACAAGCATATCCATGAGTAAGTTCTTAGGAAAAAATAAAAATTTATTGTGCTGAAGTAGTAGAATCTGACAGCACAAGAAAAAAATTTCTAGAATCCCACCAAAATTCCTTTGCTTTCCCCAAATCCAGACTCCAGGACCTTCCTGCGCCACCTCCTGGCAAGACGATGAAACTTCTCTAATTGGCTGTATCATCGTGCCCTTTCTGGGTTCCCCCAATATGCATCTTATAGCCTGAGGTGAATTGTTCTGTGGAGTGAATTCCTAATTTTATTAATAGACAATAAAAGAGACAATAATCCAACTCTTCCTAAATACTTCCTGAGCTTATAGAACTTGCAATTAAAACATTGAAATCTTCCCCAATAGTTCCTATTCTATGATACTGAATGATATGGAGACAGTTAACAGAAAACTAAATATGTAATATTTAGGTATCAACATTATTGGTGAGGTTTTCTTAATAGAATAAACATCTATAAGTAGACTTTAAGCTCTTAAGTATTGTATGAACATGTGAAAAAAAGTTATGCTCAGGACCTAGAGTCAGTTAACAACCAGGAATACAATCAGTAGTATTAAACTTTGGTGAAAATAAATGTAAAGCCAAGTTGGAATGATAAACATAGAGTTTAGCAAAGTTCTAAACAGCAAGAAAATAAATGGTGATTAAATAATTTCTCTCTACTGACACAGCATTTCCAAAAAACTATTTTGAAAGCTCAAATTTGTAATTAATATTCGATTTGAAAGCATACCCACTAGTTCCTATTTCCATTACAATGCTTATTTTTTTTCACATTATCTATAAATATAAATATTACTAATTTATATTTGATATCAATTTTCACTTTCAGAACGTGGGCTTGATTTTGTCTACTTTATTAACTGCCATGTACTAACAGGGAGTTATCACTCAATAAATCATTTTTGTTGGAAATATACTTTAATTTGGTTTGCACAAATGAGATGATAGTATGATAATTTATCTGATAAGTCCTTTTTTGTTTTCCAGTTAAATATCTTGTATAGATACATCCATGTACGTATGTTTGAATTTGAATACACATATTATGAACATTTTACCTTAGCAAAAACAGCATACGTGACATTACAATATATCTGTATTATATAACATTCACATTTTCAGCTGTGTACTATTTTATCAAATGATGTCATGACAACGGATTGTCTTCAAATCTAAAACTGAACGGATGGATTAATGAGCAGGTTAGAAAGAGCTGAATGGAAAGTTAGTGAATTCCAAACTAGAAATTTGAATAATTTTCTTAAATGAACTCACAGAGAGAAAAGATATAACAGAAATGACAACAAAAATCCTTAAGAAATGTAGATGATGCTATGAGAAATTATAACATGCAACCTATCAGAGGTCAAGGAGGACAGAGGGAGCAGGGGGAGATGAAAGTGTCTGAATTGGTAAAGCCTAAAAATCATCTTGAAGGGAACAGAGTCAAAGACGTATTAATTAAAATCAACTATACTGGGTAGGTTTATCTACATACAAAGAAGCCCAGTAATCCATTCGAACATATATTGAGAGAAAGGGGGGTTATTTTAAAGTTGCAAGCATTTCTCAGAAAACCTACAGACAAGATAACAAGAAGGCTGCAGGCTCAGCCATGGGCGGGACCTGGAGGTGCGGCCCTCGGGCCAGCCAGGTGCTCTGTGTCCTGTCTCTCCTCTCTTCTCTTTTCTTCTCCTTCTTAGTGATATTTATGCACCTGGCATAGAAAAGCACTAAGTAAATATTCGTTTAGTGAGAAAAAAGAGGCTTGTTACTTATATCTCTGCATGTATTCATCTCTGGAAGGTATCTAATAATCATTATAAAAATCAATTTATGATAAATGGTATGAAAAACAAATATACGTAAAATTTTTGTCATAAATATAATTAAAATAATTATATTGATTTAACAATATTATAGAACAACACAAATAGCAAGCATAACTGCAGTAATAGTAAAGAGAGGGAACACTGGGAATATACATTAAGCTCCCCACATACAGTATGGGTTTTTTTACTAATCATTCCAATTTAGAAAAAAAAAATCTATTAATGTGCCATGACCATGTAGGTAGCAATGTCTCAGCTACTATTATAGTTCAAAAAGCATTATGCCTAATAAGTGCATTTTACAAAATTCTTTTTGTTATTTCAAACTGTTTGAATGTTTTATGACCTAGAAAATTATTTAAATAAACATCACTGAATCTGTGGTGTCATAGTTTTTCCAAATCAGGCAACTTTTAAAATGCCTTCACAATGTAAAATCTATGTACCTGAAAATGATTGCTGTTCTTCTGAGTACGTCTCCTGAACTCTATCTCTAACGTGTGCGCCCCTGTTGATATCTTTTCCCTCCACTCTTGCTGGTTATCTGAGAGTTTTGTTTTCATTGTTCTGCTTTTCAATAGGAAGCTTCTCCCTGGAACTGCTGTGTTATGTTTGTTTGGGGGAATTGTACGCTGTGTGAGAAAGTCTGGGGAAGGGGCCTATGTTGTACATCCAGGAAAACTGCAAACTGAGTTTAAGATGCTGCGTGTGGACTTACGTTGCCTCTGGCTTTGGTGAGGCCTGTCAACTCTCTGCCTTTACTCTCTGTGTTAATGCCGTCTTCGTGCCAGTGGTCAGCTGGCACATAGTGACCTTGGCAGGGCCTGGTGTGTTGCCACATCCAGTTATTTTCTTTATTTTATTAAATTTAGCCAATCACATAATACTTTTTTTTCTTCCTCCCTTCTTCCTAGAAACCCCAAGCTAGGGATAGTTTTGTTGTTATTGTTGTTTGTTTTAACGTATTGCTAAATCTAGAGACGATGACCTAGTAATAATGATTATGCGTCTGTCTTCTCTCTCCTCCACCAGTTTCTTACTGGGTGCCATACGTTGTATCGATGAAATCATGAAGATGTTTTCTATTTTCCCTTGGCCTCCCTATCTATCTAGTCTTCTCTGAGGATGAAGCAGAGAGCAGTGATTGTCGGCTTCTTCACAAGGCTCTCAGTCACCCTCTTCAACAGCATGTGGCACCCAAGACCTGATGAAATATTTACCCATATTCGGAATCCACTGTCAAACTAAATAAAATTTCACTACAATATATTGGGCAAATGATCTTACTGCAATATATCAACAAATGATTTCTGCTTTGGGATCTATATTCTATTTTAATCAAAATGTGAATGTTTTTATAGTTTAATTATTGTCCACCTGTATGGTACGATATTTTTAACTTTAATGTTAAATGAAATGAATGGTATTAATTTAGATCGATGCAATTGATGACCTACTAAAAGGGCAAATGAAAAAAAATCTGTTTGATTCGTTTTCTGTTGCTAATGAGAAAGGGAAGCATTTTAGTGCAAGGCTATTTCTGTTCCCGACATCCCCGATAGCACATCCATGGATGCCTTGGTGTAACCATCTGTTTTAGAACCCATTTGAGTCCACATGACACCTATTACTTAGATTTATAAGACAGGTAATATTTAGCCAAATTAGCAATCAGAATGCCTGAATGTTTTAACATCATTTATAATTAACTGCTGGGTGTAATAACAAATAGGAACAGCAGCTGCAACAGAACTCCGATTAGGCAGTCAAAATCGGAAATAATTCAAATTTATTGAAGGCCCCAAACTCATCTTCAAGCTATGGAATAACATCTCAGTAATAACTCCACGAGGCTACTGCACACTAATATCTTGAAGTTTCACCCAAGGACAGAATTCTTCTAAAAATGAGGCTTTATCCAAAATAAACATCCATAATTCTTGGACATTCAAGGTGAGATTTGAATTGGGAATTTTATTTATCTGTAGATTGGATACAGAATTCACATTACGAACTCTCTTCAATCATTGTGGTTCTGAATCATTTCTAATCCTCTTTTTCCCCCCGTATTTCTAGATCATTAACTAATGACAAAAATCATGTCCCTAAAAAATCAAAACAAAACAAAAAATTACCTCCTCTTCTGGACAGGAATGTGCAGCTGTTAGACTTAAAAACTTCCTTTCACAGGTGAAGTAAGGAAAGCTCTGAAATAAGATTTTCCCCACGAGATTGCTCAGGACTAACTGGCTTTCCAATCATGACATTCTACTTTTTTGATAGTGGTAAGGTTAGTAGTAGACACTCCACTGTGTTTTGCATTTACTTCTTACAAGGCATTTAATAAGAATTTAAAGGGTCATTTAATCCTAACAACCTTTTACATTTATAATATTATTTCACTTTCATACACAAACCAATAGAATTTTGGAGTTATTCTAAATTCATTGTCCAAGAGGGAAAGAAGTCATGTCAAGATTATTTGGAGGAATTTTTCAATGTTTTCTTTTCCTACTTCCTTGGAATCGGTAATTTTGTGTCCCAATCCTGCCCTCAGGAGGTAAAGTTTGTTAAGAGTTGCAACCATGGTAGTTACAGTATGTGTTTTTAATGCCGAGGTGGTTTCCCTTCCCATCCCCTTCATTGGAAGAATTCAGCTCTGATACTACTGGAGCTGAACAAAACTGACAATTCCAACAACAGCGGTGGTTATAGTTATGAGTCTTTGAAATGCAGCTGACAGGGACTTACCTAATATCCATTCCATGGAGGATAACATATTGATTTAAGTTAAAGGATAGTTTCAAAATTGGGGCATAGGGACTTTGGACCTCAAAATAGACAATGAGGAAAAGTTATTTCTCTTTTTTCAGTAGTCTCTTTTTTCACCTTCCCATGTGTGTTCATTTTACTCTCATTTTATTCTGAATCTATATTTGGTGGCAAGATGGTTCTAACTGAAAGACTTTGTAACATAATGCCAGCTTCATGTCCAGTGGGAGAAAATACTAGTCTTCCTTTCAGAAGTTGCATTCTGTTAAATTGACTCAAGGTTTCACCTTCCACATCTTAAACTCTAGAATGGCCAAAAATCTGGGTTATGAAGAATAGTTTAGATCACTCAGGACTGACATCTGCTGCCTCAGTGTGGTGAACTATGTCCGGTCCTCACCACTGAATAACCTGAGCATAGAGTGTAGTGATGTTAAAAACCAAGTAGACGGGGGCATATTATTTTACTGAAAGAACTTTGCTTCCCTGCTAGTGAGATAACTATAAGAATAGCATTACTAGCGTCTTCTGCTTCTGGGGTGCTTATTTTGTGCCAGGCACTGACATAGCATGTTGTATAGGTCCATGTATAAAGTACAGCTCTATCAGATGGTTGATTGTGACTCCTTTTCCACAGATGGAGACATTGGGACATTGAGACATAGAAAACATAATTAACTTGCTGGACATGGCACGTTTGTTATTAGAGAGAGTGAGGATTCAAAACCAAAGTTCCATTCCAAAAGTTTATGTTTAGCCACAAAGGTATATACTGTCTTTCTGCAATGGACACAAAACCCCAGTCAAGGAAAGAGACAGATACAACTAATTATTTGACTAACTATCAAACAACTAAATAACTTAATAAGTTAATACAGCAAAAAAAAAGGTAAATATATATAGTACTCTAACAGAGTAATCAACTTTCAGATGAATGATACAATAAAAATCGCAGAAATAAAAATGCTAACTTTAATACAGACCCTAAACATAATGAACATACAACATTGTGTCAATAAGGAGAAAACAGAGTTTCTGATGATTCCTTCTCTGGTCTTACTATAGATGTTCTAAAAAGTACAGTAAGAAAAAATAATAATAAGTACCCACATAAAGGTATCAAGAAACACATTTTACAGATAACATTTTTTGTCTGTTTGTGTTTTGAGACAGGGTCTTATTCTGTTGCCTTGATGAAAGTGTAGTGACATCATCATAGCCTACTGGACCTCATATTCCTGGACTCAAGTGATCCTCCTGTTTAAGCCTCCCAGGTAGCTGGAACTACAGGAACATGCCACCACATCCAGAAACATTTTATAATTGTTTTCATTATTGTAGAGATGGAGTTCTCACTATGTTATTGAGGTTAATTGTGAACTCCTGGCCTGTAGTAATCCTCCTGCCTTGTCATCTCAATGTGCTGAATGGTGAATAAGTTAATTTTGTAAAAAAATACATATATATATAATTACAATTAATAGGTTTTTTATTGGACTATACCTATAAATACATCAATACAAAAATAAATTACCTATCTGCATAAAAAAACAAACAGAAATTTAAATTATAAATCTGATCTTTAAAAACTATATTTACTTACTAAATAAAAATGATATAATTTTAAAAGCTACAAAGAAACATGATAATGATTTACAATGTTAGCGATAATACCGTGGGAGGTAGAGTATCAATGAAAAGGTGAAATCTGACATAATGTATTTTAGAATATAATTAGGAAAATATATTTTTGCCTTATATCTTAATCTATTTTAATTTTTATAGTTTTCTTTTTTTTCCTTCTTTCTGCACCGTACTGGATAATTTTTATTGAACTATTTTCAACTTAACTCATTTTTCCTGAACTCCTCCCTGCTCTGACCTTTTATTGAGACTCTCTACTGGCATTTTTATCTGAGTTACTGCGCTTTTCAACCTCCAGTATCTCTATCTGGCTCTTTTGATAAACTCTATAGTATCACTCATACATCAAGAAAGTACTTACGGAAAAAGTTAATTACAATCAAATTCAATGAATAAGTGAATGAATCAATAATTGAGTGAGAACATGAGTGAACAAATGTAACACTGAATCACTACTTCAAAGAATTAGAACCCCAGTGCACTTTTCAACTATTCATTCTCTGTCAGCACTTTATAATAACTTAAGCAGGAGAGGAGGAGGGTAGATTTTGGCTTTATATTTCTAACCCAAAGTGATCTTATGATACAAAAAAAATCTATAAAATTTTTTATTCTCCAGAAAGAACTGGAGAGAAAGAAAATGTATAAAAACTGGACAAAGGTCACTGTCAAGTAGAAGGATCTGGGACAGCAACACATTTTAACAGTTTCCATTAAATGGTAAGGCTGATCTGCCTCACAAGAAATACTAAAGTTTCAGCCTGAAATGAAAGGATCCCAGAAGGAAGCTCAAATCCAGTGCAGAATCATGACCACCAGTGAACAGAACTACAGGTATTTGAAACTAGTATGGAAGCATTTTGTCTGTGTGCATTATTATGTTATTTGTGTATTAATAATTACAAAACTTTGCTCATAGGCTTCTGTATTCATAGAAGGGTGTAATTTGTGTATGATGATCTAAGGGCGGAAAGTCAAGGCATATACTGGAATGAATCTCTGTAGTGTATTAAAATTAAGTTAATATTAACTTAGATTGTTTTCAATTATGATGTTATTTTCATTTTTTAACCTTTATCCTATCAAGTGAGCTGGTAATATATGTAATACATTGTAATATATTGCCAGTGCACCTGTTCATATATATATTTAATTTTTTGTATATATGATTGGATTT
The DNA here is from genome assembly GCA_963574575.1 of Galagoides demidoff. NCBI lineage: Eukaryota > Metazoa > Chordata > Mammalia > Primates > Galagidae > Galagoides > Galagoides demidoff. Next base: position 9,297 of record CAUYQV010083049.1, on the reverse strand, counting down.
GAAATATAATACACAGTCTTTGTTAAGATATAGAAGCATGGAATTAAAATATCATACGGCAAATACCACAGAGGGCTTTGTGTGTTCTGAAGTAAACACAGATCAGTGTTGAGGTGATGACCAACTGGAATTCTGGTCAAACAATGGCGGACTATTCCAATATTGAGGGGCAGAATAACCCATAGCACAGATGAGGGAACTCATAAAGGTTGTTAGCACTAATGTACACATGCTGGGAATAGTCAACACACTACCTGGAAAATAATTTAGAAAGAATTTGAAATAACACATTTGATATTTAACTTTTGAATATTTTAACATAAATCAAAATTTTAACTAAATCATCATTTATAAGTGTCTTTTCATTTAAAAGGTTTGCTCTACGCCCCTTCCTTTGGCTTCCACTGATTCCTCCACATGCCACTAGTATAATATTTTTCATGAATTGTTTTATTACATTATTTGCTTTTTTGATTAGAATGCAAGCCCCTACAAAGCAGAAAATATAGCTGACGATTTCCCTCTCCATGTCTGAACAAAGAATGACTGAAAAATAGACGTGCTGAATGTCTAGTTGCTAATGTTCTAATTGCTAATGTATATTTTAAAAACCACGTTCTTTTAAAAACTTATATAGCAAATACTTTTATTGTACAGATATTTGCTAATTTTATTTTTAATACAAAATATAGCAGAAAAACATGTTAATCAGCCATGGAACTCTCTAAAAATCAATAATTTGAAATCAACAATAGTATTTTGATACATTTCTATCAAATGGTCTCATATATTGTTTAAATGATGAGATTTTCGTAAGTAAAACATTATATTTTCATTTTATTTAAGGATTGCATGATAGATATGCATTTATTTAAGTAGATCAATAATCTTTTGGCTTCTCCCTCTTTTTATTTAGAAAATTCTTACTATTTTGGAATTTCTAAAAATATTGTTAAGTTCTTCTTTCCACTTGAAAGTGTTGGTGGTGCAAACTATTATGACTTTCAAGATTTTTGGTAAGTTATAAAAAGGAGAAATTTGGGTGGACCATAGTTATAATAAGAAGATTCTCTTAGTCCATGACCAGCTTAAGCCATGGGTAGTCTGTGAGCTCATACTGGTGATGCTATGAACAAGAGGATCCTGTAAAGGTGAGGAGGTGGGAGAGTTCTGCAGGATGTCACCTGTGCTGTCCTCTATGAGGCACTCGTCACCATAGCAGCAGCAATGGCGAGAAAAACACTTCAAGTATCGAATGTTCCTAACCCACCATCTCTAAGCGATGGACTAGCCTGCAGCCCTAATCGAGTGTTCCTAACCCACCATCTCTAAGCGATGGTCTAGCCTGCAGCCCTAATCCAGTGTTCCTAACCCACCATCTCTAAGCGATGGTCTAGCCTGCAGCCCTAATCCAGTGTTCCTAACCCACCATCTCTAAGCGATGGTCTAGCCTGCAGCCCTAGCCCCCTCCTTTCCCGTCCCTATTAGTTGCCTTGACTCCCAGCACTCAATCTCCTGATTTCTAATGTGCACACATGCCTTAAGGGGCACCTTCCACAAAAACAGGAATTTCGTTTCCTTCATTCTTTTCATTTTGAGAATTTAGAAGGGAAAATAGCTCACAAATAGTAACTCTATAAATATTTATGGGTAAAGAGATGACAACGTGATTTGAAACTATCACCCCTCCGATGTCAAGGCTGATGAGGAGATTGAAGCTCGTGTTGTTTCAGATCCGGGAAGCCGCCCTAGTCTCTCCCTCATCTTTCCCTCCCTGACAGCGTCTGACACACTTTGCAATTTTTGCCACATGCTTTGGAAATGGAGTCTCAGATGGTATTTCAGGTGCATAATTGGGACAGTAAAGTTTGTCCCCTGGAGATAAATGTGGGTTTTGTTCCCTACAGGCACAGCATAACAAACCTGTTCCATCTCCTTGTCCCAAAATATTTCAATTAAGTAACCCTGAGAATATACCCACATTCAGCAGGTGGGGACACTTAGTTTACATTATCAAAAATTCTGCCGTTGCAAACTCAGCCTAAATAAATGGTGTTTATATCACCCAGCTTTTCCCCACCGGCTGAGACCAGCTGTGATTTCTCACAGAGCCCGGCACCTGCACCCTCCGTGCCCTGCTCCTCTCATAATTTGCAGCTTGTGCTCAGTGAGTATAATGCACAGTGTCATGTGAGGCAGAGACGGCCCCCCAAAATCTCATTCAGCAACACTTGAATTCATAACTAGGAGTGCCTGTGGCATAGACATCCTAAATTATGTGATTACACTTCCAATTTCACTTAAATTAAATGGAGAGCATATTCATTTTTTTCCAAAGAGAATCATCTCTGATAGAAGATTAATTTATTTTGTTGCAATAGTAGTGAGAAAATGGTGTGATGGGTTAACTGTTCTGATTTCCTGGGCCTTCTTTCCGTTGTACATGTCCCTATTTATTGAACAGACTCAGTGAGAAGCAGTTTGAATATTCAGCTGCCTGATTGTGGCATACCCTGGGAAATAGTCCTGTGAATAAGTTTGAGATTTGCTTCAGGACAGGGTAAGGGTAGAGCTGGAAAGTTTAATTCCAAATTACACTAAAGATAAAACAGAATTTTAAGAAATTACAAGGCAGAGTATGGCACCTTTGTCATTCTTAGAATATTATTCTTATTCTTTTGTGTTTGTTTTCTTTAAATTGTTTCTAATTTTTGATAGTTGTAAATATGCATAACATACAATTTACCAAGAGTTCTATGGATTAACACTGGTGACAGTCAAAACAGTATGAATGTATATCCTTAATGCCCCTGAACTCTACACTGAGAATATTATTCTTGATTGTGTCTTGCTCTGAGATTTGACATCACTATAAAAATTTGGATGCAAAAATTGAGATGAAAATGTGGCTGCAAATTGGTACGATAATTTGCCGGCAAAATACCAAAACTACATTGTTTGGTATTAAGAAAAAAATATATTTGCTATTTACATAAACGTGTTAAGCATTTTGTCAACATTCACATCTAATGATTTTTATCACACTTGTATTATAATGTATTTTCAACATGAATTTTTAAGTTGTAGGAAACAAAATCAAAAATATTCAAGGGGGATGGACGATGATGGTGTTATTAGTCTGAATGTCGACCCTCAGCCAAACATTTCCTTCCTGTTCACCCCTTTAGGACTCGGTGTTTCCGTGATGATGAAAAAAGTCAGCCCTTCTTCCAATAAATAGACCCCACAGTGCTATTAATTTTTAGAAATTGTTCTTTGTCAGTCATGTCTATGAATGATATTTATCCTGGTTCTGCATCCCCATTTTGGTCATTTCCTAATAGTGATCAGAGGTAAAAAGTGCAAAATAGAAGGCCACTCAAAGAATTAGCCGCCATGGGCTGTGTTGGTTCAAGCATAATTTATAGTGTCCCAGTAAACAGCACACAGAAAGAAAATGATCCCACAGCACAAGGAAGAGATCGGATCATTTTGACTTTGTCCTTCATTAGCAGAGTTCTGAGAACTCCTCACGAGATGCTTTCCTTCAACCAAAGACTTCCACCACTGACTTCAATACATTCCCAATTGTAATCTCATTCCCACATGCTCCAGAAATATTCTACCATCTCAGCCGCCTCCCAAATCTGCAGGTGAACCTGGGCTCCTAGTCATCTGTCCGACACGGCACCTTCAGTGTGTAGTTCTGATGCGCCCTGTTTCTTTACCGGTGAGTTTTTCAGTGTGCAGTTCTGACACTCACGGTTTCTTTACCATTGAATTTTTTCTGCTTCATATTGAGGCACGATTCGTCCCTTGCTCGAGTCAGAATGAATTAGCTCCCACGAGATTGTTAACGGTGCCAAGTCCAGACTCCCCCATTCATATTCCAGCACGTATCAAGAGGTTCCCCACATGGAGAAGACACATCTTTCACCTCCTGTTAAACATCAGCTGGCATAGGCAGTGATTCATTATTTCTTTGTGTTTTCAACACCTTATAAAAGCTTGGGGACAGTTTTTTATTTATTATTCACTTTTTCTCTTGACAGAACTCTGACACATTTCCTTGCAGAAACAGAAGGGTGAGGACTGGACACTAACGTCCTACAGTTTCTGCTCTGATACTGACCACTGATACAGGCGAGGTGAACACACGGTTCTTGTCACGGGAGTCCCTTCTCCAGCTTTTCAGGTAAACGTGTGGGTAGCTGTCTGCTCTAACATTTCAGCAGATTTGCTGAATAGCATTCCTACTAGATTATTGAAAGGTCAAAGACAGAGTAAAGTATAGAATACACGTGTTACAGTAGAAACACTGTCCTATGGAAACATTTTTGAAGATTAGACAGTGCGACACGGAGGCTGCCCACTCTTACTCCACAGACCCTTCCAATGACGTGATTACTTTATCCTGTTCCCTGACAACTTTGGTTATCATCTCCCTGTGTTTCTTTGCCTCCAAAACGCACTACTCTCTAGACTCTTGAGCTGTATCTCATCTCCTCACATCTATGCCTTGCTCACAAACCTTACAGGCCGGTCTCTGTTCGTACCTAGGATACAAACCATTATGTTATCCAAGTACTAGGAAAACACTGACCTCTTTTTAAAAACGGGTTATGGGACACAATGGTATTTAATATTATACAACTGAATTAGTATGGAAACAAGTAAATGGATCTAGTCGGGGATATATACATATAATTCAAAAATTTTGAAAAGAATATAGCTGGAAGTCGGTTATATACACTTAAAACACTTGAATCAGTATTAGCTTGCTTTATGAAATGTCATGGGAACTTAGAAAGCCCATTTGTTCAGGAGTTACAAAAATATATTTTTATAGAAGGCAAACATAAAGGAATGCCCTCATTTAACTTTCCTCACTTTTATTTTGAACGTCTTAATTACAGCAATTTCCTTTGAAAATGTATTTTTGGTTCGTATTATTCTAATCACCTGTTTTAAAATTATTTCAGTAACATTTTTACTGAATGCATTCTGGCTCCAGATTATGGCTTAGATGCTCTGCTCTGGCTGCGCGCACATCTCAGCCGTCCTCGGTTCCTGCTTCCCCGTCATTCCCCCTGCCCTGTCACTCAGGCCCAGCAGCTCTGCCTCAGCTCACTTTCCACTCGACCCGTAAAGCCTGATGCCACATCTGCAAAACTCAAGTGACTAGATGTCACTTCGCCTAATTATCTGTCCCCACTTTCTCCCCTGTGACAAGGGAAAGCAAAGGACCCCTGATCAAACACTTACACCTCAGGTACAAAGGGGTGGCTTTGTCCCCACTGTCACCATGACTCTGATGGGGAAGTGACATGCAGAGCCACGCAGGTGCTGTGCTTGGGGAGGAACATTTGAGCTCCCAGCTCCAGTGGTGATGTGTGGCCTTAGAGGTTTGATGACGCCCCCAATTCAGTGTTGCCTACTCCTCTGAATATTAAAGACCCGGAAACCAGTTAGAGGACTCTTTCCTTCTACCTTCTATTAATGTAATCTGTGACAATAAGCACCGTTTATGGTAAAATAACTTTGCAGCTGGATGAGTCTGATAAAATAAAATTGTGGATTTTGATAGTGGCTTCTCCATCTGGCCCATTTCACAGATGGTTGAGACCCACTACAGGTCGGTCATTTGAACTATGTAAAGGCCACGGTCAACACCTTATCAAATGGAAATGCTCTTATCACCTATTATTTCCCTCAAATGTTAAGAGTTTTTGGACAGAGAGGAGTTCCTTGGTGGTGTCAATGAATATACAATTTGATACACATCCTGGGAGTAACGTCTGGCCTGTGGTGAAGAGTAAACTCAGCTACCCATGAGATTTACATGCCATGGAGGGTCAAAGACTCAGTCCTTTACTCTGACGGGGTCAGTCATATTTAAGGATCTTGGGAATTTATTTTTAAATTATTTTCAAGGCAAATATGCTCAAGATAGGGGAGGAAAGAGGATGACATGAAGTAAGCCTGTAATAACTATAAAACTGGCATTCCAACATGGTGCCCACATATCATATAAGAAGCCGCACATTTCATTAGAATGTCTCGAGGAAAGCCAATATTCTGCAGAAAAGGTCAAACTCTGTCTGTTAATGCTACAGCTAACTGTGCTAAGCTGAAAAGAACATTAGAATAGACTTCCTTCACACAACATTCATTTTTTTGCAAGACTTTGAGGCAACCCCAATGTCTAATCCTCTAAAAGAAAATGGGAGGATGACTCGCATGCTACATTTCCATTGCTTGCTGTTTTTAAACATGACACAAATTCTGATATCAGCATTTTGAAGCTGTTATTTATTACAGCTTCGGGAACGTGCCCTCCTGCCTGTCTGCTGTCTGGGGCTGAGCCAGCTGATGAGGGGGTGCTATGCAATTTAAAATAGCCTAAGGAAGCCTCCTGGCAAAGCCGGCACCTCGCTCTCTGTGTGTATGTGTGTGTGCTTCTCATTATATTGTATTTGTGACAATGCAGATTAAAACAGTTAGATAGAGTTGTATTTCGGAGTGAAGCAAAACGCCATGATAGTTGCCCATGTTACGAAGACCGTGCTCTTCTCAGTTAACTGATGATAGTTATTTTCCTATCATGTCCTCTCTGCAGGAAAATATTAATCTCAACACGAGCTTGTTGGGAGGCGGGTAGAATTTACAAAACGCCAAGATAATTATGCTGCATTGGGAGAACTATCTTGAGTTGTTTCTCATGAAGAAAGAAAAGAATAAGGAAGGAACCCACATCGAGGGGTTGCCTCTTATGTGGCAGTCCCTTTTTTAGGCACTGTCTTGCTGTACTGAACTTGAGAAAATGGTATACACGAATTTTATTAAATTACCTGGTCCCTTCAATCAAATGTAATTTTAAAAAGTATATATTTAGGACAGCGCCTGTGACTCAGTGGGTAAGGTGCTGGCCCCATATACCAAGGGTGGCAGGTTCGAACCTGGCTCCAGCCAACTCCAGCAACAACAACAATAAATAATAGCTGGGCACTGTGGCGGGTGCCTGTAGTCCCAGCTCCTCAGGAGGCTGAGGCAAGAGAATCACCTAAGCCCAGGAGTTAGAGGTTGCTGTGAGCTGTGTGATACGGCACTCTACCGAGGGTCATAAAGACTCTGTCTCTACCAAAAAAAAAGTATATACCTAATTTTTTAAATACCACAATTAATTCTTTTTTGGTGTCATTCAAACCAACTTTATTGAGAAATGCTTCAAAAAAAGAATGAGAACAACTGCACAAAAAATATCGAGAACTGATGTTTTCTGTTCAAACCCAGGTCTTCAGTGACTACAAATGTGCTTAAAACTCTACACAAATATTTTTTAACAAGAATGAAGATATAAATCATCCTCTCACTCACTTGCTCTCTCTTTATTGCCATTTCAAAGGAATAATAACCTGGCTTATGAATTTGCTTCTGCTAAGCTTTTTTAAAGCTTAAAATGACATTTGATGGACATAAAAATAATAATTGACATAATAATGCACCATTTTTTCACAGGGTAAAAATATTTAGTGAGAAAAACACATGCATTTGAGATATGTAAATGGAGTAGATAAAAAGACTGATTAAGTTAAAATGCATTTTCAGAAACAGTCAAAATTACTATGTCAGACTCATTTAACATCTGAATTTGTGGTTTTTTTCCTAATTAAAATCTCCTATCATAACACCATTGCTGCGAACAACTCAGGTAATTAAAATAACTCAGGTAATTCCTTCAAAGTATGTCCTGATATCATAGCTGAATACAATTTCTCTTTTCATCAGTACAATATTAAATGGTAAACAAAACTCTTACTTTTTTCTGCAACTAAAACTATTAAATGCCATATTGTATCTCTCCGAAGGTAAGTCACCATGCAGAATAGGCCTGAGGAGTAAAGCAAATCTCCATTCCCACTGTCTGTGTTCTGCTCCAAGAACATGCTCTGCCCTCTGCCTTGAAACTAAGGGGCAGGAGATGATAGTTACTATTCTGCTAGAACAGAAATGGACCAAAATTTCCTAATATTTAATGTTCAACACTTGCCCTGAAATTTGCAATCCTGTTTTGGAATCTCCAGAGTTCCAAAATAGTTCCATGAAGGAGACTGTCGATGCCATCGGTGAAGAGACAGATTCCTGCTTCTTCCTGCTCTGACATCATCTCAGAAGCCTCTTTCAAAATGTTTATCTCATTTAAGAGTCCTTGAAATTGTGTCTTTGTTTAGAATTGTTTATTGTGGATCGTCTCTTTTCCCTCAGCTGTCAAGGGAAATTATAAAATAAATGTATTTACTTTGTCTTTATTTTAGACAAGCAAAACTTAAGCTCTCTAGGTGAGAGGTTCTTTGTCAGGGTTTTGTAGGTTAAAGACAAGTGCCCATGGACAAGACCATCGAGAAAGGCTTGAAATGGGGGCACAAATGCCAGCTCCACCTGTTAACCTGCTCCCATCACAAACCTCAAACCATTCTCCCCCTCCCCCTGCTATATCAAAAGGGCAGACTAAAGGTCATAGCTCTAAAGAGTGCGTGCAGCTAAAACCTGCAGATATGAGCCTATACTGGGTGGGGTCTAGAATAGCTAGAAGTCCCAAGCAGCTACTGTTCCCAGACTTCTCCCCCCGGATATTTAAGCCAGAGCTGAACATGGTCTCCTGGGTTCAGCAAGTCATCTTGGGCAGTCAGTTTGGAGAGGCCCAGCTGGACCCTTACATTTTACAGAGAGCACTGCACAGAGGCCCTGGATATTCATGAACCTCCTAATAGTGTTATCCCACACATGCTAGTAGACGGGGCCCTATTGCCTTATTTTATTGAATTCTTATGGCAAGCCTTGGAGGTTGTTGCCATATTTCCCTGAAAATAAGCCCTACCCCCAAAATAAGCCCTAGCAGGTTTTCTATGTATTTGTTAAATATAAGCCCTACCCCAATAATAAGACCTAGTGGTGGGCCTATGCAGTGTATCTGCATAGCCACACCCTGCATTTTGGGGCTGAGCACTAAGGAAGACTGGAATACCTTTTATCTGCCACAGCTCCTTTCTCCAAGCCGTTTGCCCTTACACGGATGAGTATGTGGTAACTGCAGTCACAGGCATCCTATTGTGCACGTGCAAACAGCTTGAGGAAAGGAGTTCCTGCATCACTAGGGCCAGCCCCACCAACAAGGTCAGCTCCCCCTGTCAGGTTCCAGAAGAAGATGACTTAACTGTATTTGAATAAATGTAGATTGTTGTATTATACTTAATAAAAATAAGACATCCCCTGAAAATAAGCCCTAGTGTGTCTTCT
>CAUYQV010083045.1:0-17390 GCA_963574575.1 Galagoides demidoff | reverse complement strand
CCTTAGTGATTTATCTGGACCAACCTCCCATATTGATTCTCTCTACATCCTGACAGGAAAAGGGAGGTCTACTAATTGGCTGTTTGGCATTTATAGCTTAAAGAAAAAAAACAATAACAAAGGCAGTTTTTTTTTTTTTTTGAGACAGAGCCTCAAGCTGTCCCCCTGGGTAGAGTGCCGTGGCATCACAGCTCACAGCAACCTCCAACTCCTGGGCTCAAGCGATTGTTCTGCTTCTGTCTCCCAAGTGACTGGGACTACAGGTGCCCGCCACAACACCCGGCTACTTTTTGGTTGCAGCCATCATTGTTGTTTGGTGGGCTTGGGCTGGATTTGAACCCGCCACCTTAGGTGTATGTGGCTAGCGCCTTAGTCACTTGAGCCACAGGTACCGAGCCTATTTCCTGATTTCAAAATTTGTTACAAAGCAGTTTGGCACCCATAGCTCAGTGCCTAGGGTGTTGGTCACATACACCAGGGCTGGTGGGTTTGAACTCAGCCTGGGCCTGCTAAACAACAATGACAACTATAACAAAAAACAGCTAGGCATTGTGGTGGGTGCCTATAGTCCCAGCTACCGTGTTTCCCTGAAAATAAAACACTGTCTTATATTTATTTTTTCTCAATAAGACACACTTGGGCTTTTTTTCAGGGGATGTCTTTTTTTTTTTTTTTTTGCAGTTTTTGGCCGGGGCTGGGTTTGAACCCATCACCTCTGGCAAATGGGGCCGACACTCTATTACTTTGAGCCACAGGTGCTATCTGGGATGTCTTATTTTTATTAAGTATAATACAACAATCTACATTTATTCAAATACAGTTAAGTCATCTTCTGGAACCTGACCTTGTTGGTGGGGCTGGTGCGAGTGAAACACGTACTCCTTTCCCCTAGCCATTTGCACGTGTGCAATAGGATGCCTGCGACTGGTTACCACACGTGCACCCGCGCAAGTGTGAATGGCTCGGAGAAAGGAGCTGTGGCAGATAAAAGGTATTCTAGTCTTCCTTACCCTCCGTGCTGAAATGCATAGCCACGCCCATCACTAGGTCTTATTATGGGGTACGGCTTATATTTAACAAATGCATAGAATTCCTGCTAGGGCTTATTTTTTGGGTAGGTCTTATTTTCAGGGAAACATGGTACTTGGGAGGCTGAGGTAAGAGAATCATGTAAGCCTAAGAGTTTGAGATCACTGTGAGCTGTGATGCCATAGGACTCTACTGAAGGCCACATAATAAAACTCTGTCTCAAAAACAAAAAAGGGCAGTGCCAATAGCTCAATGGGTAGAGTGCCAGCCACATACACTGAGGTTGGCAGGTTTGAACCCGGCCCAGGCCAGCTAAAATCAACAATGACAACTACAACCAAAAAATAGCTAGGCGTTGTGGCAGACGCCTGTAGTCCCAACTATATGGGAGGCTGAAGCAAGATAATCACGTAAGCCCAAGAGTTTGAGGCTGCTGTGAGCTGTGACACCATGGCACTCTATCAAGGGCAACACAGTGAGACTTTGCCTCAAAAAAATTTGTTTCAAAGCTATAGCAATCAAGATTATGTGATATTAGCATAAGAGCAGATACATACAGGTCAAAATGAGAGTCCATAAACATCCCTCACATTTATACTCTATTGATTTTTGAAAAGGGTACAAGGATAATTCAATGGAGAAAAAGAACAGTCTTTTTTCAACAAATGGTGCTAGGACAATGGGATTTCTACACGCAAAAAAATAAATTTGGATCCCTACTCTTACCCTTCATAAAAATTAACTCAAAAGGGCTTATTGACCTAAATGCAAGAGTTTAAATGATAAAACTCTTAGAAAAAAAAAATGAGTAAATCTTTGTGACCTTAGGTTAGCTAAAGCCTTCTTAGACATGACAATACAAGTGACAAAAGAAAAAATTAGACTTCATCAAAATTAAGAAATCTGATGTTTCAGGGAGGTGCCTGTGGCTCAAGGAAGCCCCATATACCAGAGGTGGTGAGTTCAAACCTGGCCCGGGCCAAAAACTGCAAAAAGAAAAAAAAATAGCCAGGCCTTATGGCAGGTGCCTATAGTCCCAGCTACTTGAGAGGCTAAGGCAAAAGAATCACTTGAGTCCAAGAGTTTGAGGTTGCTGTGAGCTGTGATGCCACAGTGACAAAATGAAACTCTGTCTCAAAGCGAAAATTAAAAGAAATCTTGTTTCAAAGGATACCATAAAAACATGAAAAGATAAGTCACAAAGTGGAAGAAAATATTTGCAAATCATAGATCCAGAAGTTGTATCCATAATGTATGAAGAACTCTTAAAACTCAACAATTAAAAAACAATAAAAAATGGGCAAATGTGGCTCAGTGCCTGTGGCTCAAGTGGCTAAGGTGCCAGCCACATATACCTGAGCTGGCAAGTTCAAATCTAGCCTGGGCTGCCAAAAACAACAATGATGGCAGCAACCAAGAAATAGTGGGTGTTGTGGTGGGTGCCTGTAGTTCCAGCTACTTGGGAGGTGGAGGCAGGAGACTTGCTTGAGCCCAGCAGTTGGAGGTTGCTGTGAGCTGTGATGCTTCAGCACTCTACCCAGGGTGACAGCTTGAGGCTCTGTCTCAAAAAAAAAAAAAAAAGGGCAAATGATCTGGTACTGTACACAGACACTTAAGTCCAATAGGCACGAGAACATGCTCAACATCATTAGCTAACAGGGAAATGCAAATCAAATCCACCAAGTGATAATATTTCACATCACTTGGACGACTATTATCATGAAGACAAAATAGAGTCGGGTGGGGTGGCTGGTACCTGTAATCCTAGCACCTGGGAGGCCGAGGTGGGTGGATTGCCTAAGCCCACAAGTTCAAGACCAGCCTGAGAAAGAGCAAGAGCCCTTTCCTAAAAATAGCTGGGCGTTGTGGCAGATGCCTGTAGTCCCAGCTACTTGGGAGGCTAAAGAAAGAGAATAGCTTGAGCCCAAGTTTGAGGTTGCTGTGAGCTAGGATGCCAGAGTACTCTACCAAGGGTGACTGAGACTGTCTCAAAAAAAAAAAAAAAAGAAAGAAAGAAAGAAAGAAAGAAAAAGGACAAAATAGCAAGTGTTGATGAGGCTACAGAGAAACTGAAACCTTCACACATTGGTGATGGGAATGTATAGTGGAGTAGCCATTTTGGAAAACAGTCTGGCAATTCCCCCAAAGAGAGTATGGCTCAGCAATTCTACCCTTAGCTATTAAAGTTATTAAGTACAGAATGTCCAATTTTCTTAAATACTAACTTTGACAGTGATATTGCTAACATTTCACTTTGACTCTTCTTTTCTCTCAGAGTCAGAGTCTTATTCTGCTGCTCCAGGCCAGAGTGCTACAGCATCAGCCTAGCTCAAACTCGCAACCTCAAACTCCTGGTCTTAACCAATCTTTCTGTCTCAACCTCCTGTGTATCTGGGACTATAGGTACCCACCAAAATGTTCTGCTAAGTTTTCTATTTTTAGTAGAGATGAGGTCTTGCTCCTGCTCAGGTTGGGCTTGAACTCCTGAGCTCAAGTAATCCTTCTGCCAGGCCTCCCAGAGTGCTAGGATTATAGGCATTAGCTACCACTACTTTTTTTTTTTTTATTGTGAAGGTACATACTCATTATTTCAAATGCACATTTTTGAGACAGAGCCTCAAGCTGTCCCCCTGGGTAGAGGCCGTGGCATCACAGCTCACAGAAGCCTCCAACTCCTGGGCTCAAGCGATTCTCCTACCTCCACCTCCCAAGTAGCTGGGACTACAGGCATCTGGCTATTTTTTGGTTGCAGCCATCATTGTTGTTTGGCGGGCTTGGGCTGGATTCAAACCTGCCAGCTCAGGTGTATGTGGCTGGCGCCTTAGCTGCTTGAGCCACAGGCGCCGAGCCTGTGATTGCTCTTTTTATAATAATTTTTGTGAAACCATGAATAGGTAAAATGTGTGTTATTTTTGAATATGAGCTCCACTGGGAACCAATGCAGCACAGACAGCTTAAGATATCAATCATCAAGTGTTTGGGAACAATTTGGCCAATGGATGCACAGTATGTTGATGGTTTGAAAAGTTCCATTCTGATGATTTTTTTTTTTTTTTTTTGAGACGGAGCCTCAAGCTATCCCCCTGGGCAGAGTGCCATGGCATCACAGCTCATAGCAACCTCCAACTCCTGGGCTCAAGTGAGTCTCCTGCCTCCACCTCCCAAGTAGGTGGGACCACAGGTGCCCACCACAACACCCGGCCATTTCTTGGTTGCAGCCATCATTGCTGTTTGGCAGGCCCGGGCTGGGGATTCGAACCTGCCACCTTAGGTGTAAGTGGCTGGCGCCCTAGCCGATTGAGCCACAGGTGCCGAGCCATTCTGATGATTTTTAATCCTGAAAATGAGCTACATGGACAACCTGAGACCACATGTAGGTTGAAGGTACAGTGGAAATGAACCCATCTCAACCTACATGTGAATTAGCAGCAAGATTTGATGTTACTATTCTTTTTTTTTTTTTGAGACAGAGCCTCAAGCTATCTCCCTGGGTAGAGTGCCATGGCTTCACAGCTCACAGCAACCTCCAACTCCTAGGCTCCAGCGAGTCTCCCGCCTCCGCCTCCCAAGTAGCTGGGACCACAGGCGCCCGCCACAACGCCCGGCTATTTTTTGGTTGCAGCCGTCATTGTTGTTTGGCAGGTCCGGGCTGGATTTGAACCCGCCACCTTAGGTGTATGTGGCTGGTGCCTTAGCCACTTGAGCCACAGGCGCCGAGCCTGATGTTACTATTCTAATGGTATTGGACTATTTGAAGCAAATCAGCAAGGCAAAGAAGCTGGATAGATGGGTTCTGCATGAATTAAATGACTGTCAGAAGAGAAATCATCTCAAAGCTTGCCTTTCTTGTCATGACATAAAGTTTCATAAACCATTTCGATACCATATTATTACATGCGATGAAAAATGGATTCTTGGCTTAGCGCCTGTGGCTAAAGAGGCTACCTACATCTCAACCTACATGTGAATTAGCAGCAAGATTTGATGTTACTATTCTAATGATGTTGGACCATTTGAAGCAAATCAGCAAAGCAAAGAAGCTGGATAGATGGGTTCTGCATGAATTAAATAAGGTGCCAGCCACATACACTTGAGCTGGCAGGTTCGAATCCAGCCTGGGCCCGCCAAACAACGACCTGTTGCAACCAAAAAATAGTCGGGTGTTGTGGCGGGCGCCTGTAGTCCCAGCTACTTGGGAGGTGGAGGCAGGAGAATAGCTTGAGCCCAGGAGTTGGAGGTTGCTGTGAGCTGTGATACCACAGCCCTCTACCCAGGGTGACAGCTTGAGGCTCTGTCTCAAAAAAAAAGAGAAAAAAAGAAAAATGGATTCTTTTTGACAATGTCAAGCGTTCAGCATAATGGTTGGATAAAGGAGTGCTGAAACATAGTCCAAAACCCAGTATTCATTGAAAAAAGCTAGTGGTAACTTTTTGGTAGTCCAGCACTGGTATTATCCACTACAGTTTCATGAAACCTGGTCAATCAATTACCAGAAGATGTCAACTGGATGAAATGATGAGGATGCTTGCTGAAATGAAGATGCTTGCAATTATGCAACTGAGTTTGGTCAATAGAGACAGGTCAATCCTCTTGAAAGACAATGCTGTCACACCACACCTTCTACCAACTGGCTATCAGGCTTTGGACCATTTCTTGTAAGGAAAAATATTCAATTCTCAACAAGCTGTGGAAAATGCTTTGCCAATTTTATTGCCACTTGCTCTCCAGGCTTCTTCGCTCTGGCATACACAAGCTACTGTTAAGATGGCAAAACTGTGTGGATAGTTTAGGGATATACTTTGATTAATTGTACTGCTTCTTATTCTAGATACAAAAAACTAAACTTTTGGGTGGTGCCTGTGGCTCAGTGGGTAGGGCGCCAGCTCCATATACCTAGGGTGGCAGGTTTGAACCTGACCCGGCCAAACTGCAACAAAAAATAGCCAGGCGTTGTGGTGGGTACCTGTAGTCCCAGTTATTTGGGAGGCTGAGGCAACAGAATTGCCTAAGCCCAGGATATGGAGGTTGCTATGAGCTGTGAAGCCATAGCACTCTATTTAGGGCAATAAAGTGAGACTCTATCTCTTAAAAAAAAAACAAAAATGAAAACTAAAAGTAAACTTTTGATTTGATATTGCATATTTCAGATTTGAGCTAATACATACTGAAGGGAAATCAAATGAGAATACATGTTCTCATAAAAACAGCCGAGCATGGGTAGCTTATACCTGTAAACCTAACACTTTGGGAGGCTGAGGCAACAGGATAATTTGAACCCAGGAATTTGAGACTAGCCTGGGCAACATACTGAGTCCCAGTCTCTACAGACAATTTAAAAAGCCAAGTGTCGTGGCAATGCCTGTAGTCCCAGCTACCTGGGAAGCAGAAGCATCAGGATCACTTGAACCCAAGAGTTTGAGGCTACAGTTGGCTACATTGATGACACTGAACTCTAGCCCAGACAACGGTCAGATCCTGCCTCAAACAAACAACTAAAAAAAAGAAAAAAACAAAAAGTAAAAAAACGCTTTTCCTTGACTATAAAAGTAACTGCGTTATTCATAATAGCCAAAAAGGTAGAAACAACCCGAATGCCCACCTGCTATTGAATGGGTAAACAAAATGTGATATATCTACACAATGGACTATTTTGGCTATAAAAGAGGATTTAAATACTGATACATGGATGAACCTTGAAAATATTATGCTAAGTGAAAGATGCCAGTCACAAAAAAACATGTATTCTATATTTATGAAATGTTCAGAATAGGCAAATCTATAGACAGAAATCAGATTAATGGTTTCCTAGAGCTGGAGTAGAAGGGTAGGGAAATGAGCATTGAGTATTAATAGGCATAGGGTTTCTCTTTGTGGTAATGAAAATGTTCTAAAAGTGATTGTGTTGATGGTTGCACAACATTGTGAATATACTAAAAACCATTGAATTGTATATTTTAAATGCGCACATTGTAAGGTATATGAATTATGTCTTAGTAAAGCTATTATATATTTAAAAAATAGTAATATTATAAAAGGTGCTGGGTATACTGGCTTATGCATGTAATCTCATCACATAAGGAGGCTGAGCAGGAGGATCATGTGAGACCAGGGGATTGAGACTGGCCTGAGCAATATAGTGAGACCCTGGCTCTACAAAAAATAAAAAAAACCAATCTGCCAGATGCGGTGGCGCCTGCTTATACTCCAGTTATTTAAGAGGCTGAAGCAGGAGTATAACTGGAGCTCAGGAGTTCTAGGCTGCAGTGAGAGCTATGATCATGTCTGTAATATATTAGCATCAACGGCCAAAGAAAAATTCTTTGTGTTTTCATATCTTATTTAAGACTCAAGGCACTATGATGACAGACAGTACAATGTATATACATCCTCCAAAGTATGATGTCATTTTGAACATAAATAAATCTGTTCTAAAAATCCAATCTCTAAATCTTGATATAATTTTAAATTCAGGTCAGGTGTGGTGGCTCATACTTGTAATCCTAGCACTCTGGGAGGCTGAGGTGGGAGGATCTCTTGAGCTCAGGAGTTTGAGACCAACTTGAGCAAAAGTAAGATTCTATCTCTACTAAAAATAGAAAATTTAACCAGGTGTTACGGCAGGTACCTGTAGTTTCAGTTACTTGGGAGGCTAAGGTAGAGGACTGCTTGAACCAGGAAGCCTGATGTTGCTGTCAGCTAGGCCAATACCATGGCACTCTAGCCTGGGCAACAGAGTAAGACTCTGTCTCAAACAACACCACCACCACAAGATACAAGATAAATAAAATTTTAGGGCATGGTGCAGTGGCTCACGCCTGTAATCCCAGTACTTGGGAGGCTGAGGGGGTGGATTGCCTGAGCTCATGGGTTCAAGACCAGCCTGAGCCAAAGCAAGACCTGGTCTCTAAAAATAGCTGGGTGTTGTGTCAGGTGCCTATAGTCCTGCTACTTGGGAGGCTGAGGCAAAAGAATCACTTAAGCCCAAGAGTTTGAGGTTGCTGTGAGCTATGACATCATTGCACTCTACTGAGGGCAACAAAGTGAGACTGTCTAAAAAAAAAAATTTTTTTTTAAAAATTTTAGATTCAAAATTTCTTAATTATTTTCCTCTATCTCCCGTCCCTCCAGGATATCCAGAATAGTTATCTACTTTACAGTTAAACTTATTAATATTAAGTAATGATCAACTTATAATTATTTAAAAAATAAGTCAAGTTAATCTAGATTTTAGATTATAACGAGGCTGAATTGGACATTTCATTTGTTCAATGTTTACTGAACACTGGGAGTATTAGGCTTAGGGCTAGGATATACTATGATGAATAAGACATGGTCCCTGCATATGGTCCCTGGAGTTTACCAGGTAGGGCAAACCACCAGGTAAGAGAATAACTGCAATGCAATATGAGAAGGACTATCTATAACGAAGTCTTGTACAAAGTACCATCTTCAGGTTGCCCATGATCAGGTCTTTTATAAGATAAGATAAGCATCAGTGTCTAAAACATGCCTCTGAAGCTGAATATCCATTCACTAATGTATCACTTTTCAGAATTGTGCCATATCCAGGTGTCAAGTCTCTTCTTCATTTGCATATCCAGACAAGACAGCCAAGGTTGATAAGGCTGTCGTCTCAGGTTAAGGCACAACCTCAAACACTACTTATAGTCTTAATCAATAGGTATAGCTTCTGAAGTCTTTAGGTCATGAAGTGGCTTATAATCTTTCTCTTCAAGAAGGCTAAATCGAAAAGCTGCAAGGGCTTTGTGAATAAAATATTACGGCTATTTCTCTGGATATTGTTGACCTTTTATATTTATATATATTCTTTTTTTTTTTTGAGACAGAGCCTCAGGCTGTCTCCCTGGGTAGAGTGCTATGGCATCACAGCTCACAGCAACCTCCAACTCCTGGGCTTAAGCAATTCTCTTGCCTCAGCCTCCCAAGTAGCTGGACTACAGGTACCCGCCACAACGCCTGGCTATTTTTTGGTTGCAGTTGTCGTTGTTGTTTGGCAGGCCGGGGCTGGCGCCTTAGCCACTTGAACTATAGGTGCCGAGCCTATATTTATATATATTCTAGTTCAGAAAGGTTAAAAAGAGTAAAAATATGACAAACAGACCTTTTCTTCTGAAGAGTAAATTACTGTATATTTTTTATTTTTCGGCCAGGGCTGGGTTTGAGCCTGTCACCTCTGGTATATGGGACCGGCACCCTACCTTTTTGAGCCACAGCCACTGCCCATTACTGTACATTTTTTAAAAGGTTCCCCAATTTGGCTGGGCATAGTCGCTCATACCTGTAATCCCAGTACTTTGGAAGGCTAAGATGGATCACTTGAGGCCAGGAGTTTGAGACAGGCCTGGGCAACATAGCAAGACTTCCATCTCTACAAAAAAAAAACCTTTAAAATAAACTGGCCAGGCATGGTGGTGTGCGTCTATAGTCGCAGCTACTTTGGAAGTTGAGGCAGGCAGACCATTGGAACCTAGGAGTTCAAGGCTGCAGTGAACTATGATTGTGCCACTGCTAGTTCAGCTTGGGCAACAGAGTGAGATCTTGTCTCCATCAGTCCAATCAATCAATAGAAAGATTCCCAAATTTTAAAAATGTGTCTCCTTTCTTCTCATTGTAAAGAGACCATTAGCAAAATTACTTTTGTCCCTGATAATGCAAGTGAACTGAGACAAGAATAGAACAGTTTTATGGGCAGATATTTATTTTTTTTTCTTTTGAAGTTTGTAAGACTGGTATTTATTCCCAAGTTTGAAAAAGAGGATATATTTGACTTTCTTTGGTTATAAAATAGCTTTGTCAACCACACACTATCGAGGTTTTCAAGATGGTGCTCTATTTTTTGGTTGCAGCCATCATTGTTGTTTTGGCAGGCCAGGCTGGATTCGAACCCGCCACCTTAGGTGTATGTAGCTGGTGCCTTAGCCGCTTGAGCCACAGGCACTGAGCCAAATGTACTTTTTAAGGTAAAAATCTCTGGGTCAGGATTCATTTTAAAACAATGTAAAAGCCTATGCAAATAATATTTAAGCTATGTGAAAGTGTTTATATTGATTTTTTTTTTTTAGACAGAGCCTCAAGCTGTCCCCCTGGGTAGAGTGCCGTGGCATCACAGCTCACAGCAACCTCCAACTCCTGGGCTCAAGCGATTCTCCTGCTTCTCTCTCCCAAGTGACTGGGACTACAGGTGCCCGCCATAACACCTGGCTACTTTTTGGTTGCAGCCATCATTGTTGTTTGTTGGGCTTGGGCTGGATTCAAACACGCCAGCTCAGGTGTATGTGGCTGGTGCCTTAGCTGCTTAAGCGACAGGTGCCGAGCCTATATTGATATTTTTATAAGAATAAAAATTAAAAATGTTTACAAAACATGTATGTTATTGCATTTATTAAAAAGTATTTACCACAAAGAAAAGCATTATGTAAACATATAGAAATTCTTGACCAAAGGAATAAATGGCTATTATAGAAAGTTTGGAAAATAGAGGACCAAACGTAAGAGACAGCTGTAATCTTATAACCCAGACGTTATCATTTAATATTTTAAGGTATATACAGTTCTAATTTTTTTCTATGCAGATATATAGGGTATCCCAAAAGTTGCACAGGGATAGTGAGAAACTGTAGTTCAGTGTACCTTTATTTACCAAATATTCATTACAAAATTTTACAAAATATTTATAAAATATTCTGTACATGTTGGCCACCCCTTTGTAAAAGTAACTGAAGAAAATATGCTCATTAGCCTTGTATCAATGTATATACACATAGTATTCTAAGAAACTAGGGTAAATTGTAAGATTCAAGTACAACAATAATTCTTGGCTTTGGTTGAATATTAGAATCAGGTGAGGAATTTTTTTTTTTGGAGACAGAGTCTGAAGCTGTCACCCTGGGTAGAATGCTGTGGCGTCATAGCTGACAGCAACCTCAAACTCTTAGGCTTAAGTGATTCTCTTGCCCACCACAATGCCCGGCTATTTTTGTTGTTGCTGTTATTGTTGTTTAGCTGGCCTGTGCTGGGTTCGAACCCGCCAGCCTTGGTGTATGTGGCTGGCACCCTACCCACTGAGCTACGGGTGCTGCCCAGGTGAGGGACTTTAAAAACTGCAATGCTTGGATCAGACCCCACAGACAAATCAGAATCTCAGGAGGTAGAGCCCAGGCATCAGTATTTTCCAAAGTTCCCTAAGTGATTCCACTGAAGTCAGGGTTGAGAGTCCACTTGACTGTGTCCTCCCCACACCCCTTTGAGCAAAAGATGATTTTACAACAGGGCCTTCTCAAACTTTTGTGTGCATACAAATCACCTGGGAAAGTTATTAAAATATAAATTTTGGTTCAGTAGGTCAGGAGTAAGGACCTAAGATCCTGCATTGATGCCAATGCTACTGGCACAGGGGCTACATTTTAAGTAGCTTTAGGGTTCTGAGAAAAAAACTCTTAAAAATACAGAAAGAAAAAATTATTGAAAGCTATTGAAGCCCATACTCTATACCACAAGAGGAAGGGGTAGACTATAGTGGATGAATAAAGAGTTGAGACTAGGAAAGAGTTGAGACTAGGAATTAAAAGGTATTTCCAGAAAATAAGACTTTAGAGATTGGTAAGGTTTGGAATAACACATTTTTTACAGGGTAAAAACAATCATTGGAGTTTATGATTTGTGTGCACAAAGGAGGGAGGGTAAGCAAGCACGGGGAAGAGAAAGGTGAGCAGTGAGAAAAAGATCAAATGTCTAAAAAATTGTTAGGGAAAAAATGAAACCCTTGGCTGGACTGCTAGAAAAGGATAGTGAAACACTGTGAGGGGATCTGCAGAGTCTATTTCTCTGCCAAAAACATGTTTGGGAACCAGTACAACTAATAAAGTGAAGTTGGTGTAGCTTAATAACCATCTTCTACCAAGTCCCTCCTGGGGACATAAGAAAAGACCCCAGGGATCTAAGTCTCCCTTGGCAGTGTTTTAGGAACCAACAACAACAATTATAGTAAACTATTTGCTCAAATGCTTCTCCTCGTGAGCAGAAAGAACATCAAGAAGCTCAAAGTTGGGCGGGACCCGTAGCTCAGTGGGTAGAGTGCCAGCTACATATATCCAGAGTTCAAACCTGGCCCAGGGCAGCTAAATAACAATGAAAACTGCAACAACAATAAAAAAAATAGCCCAGTGTTGTGGTGGGCTCCTGTAGTCCTAGCTACTTGGGAGGCTGAGGCAAGAGCATCATTTAAGCCCAAGAGTTTGAGGTTGCTGTGAGCTGTAATGCTACAGCACTCTACCAAGGACATAGTGAGACTGTCTCAGAAAAAAAGGGCGGCACCTGTGGCTCAAAGGGGTAGGGCACCAGTGGGTTCAAACCCAGCCCCAGCCAAAAACTGCAAAAAAAAAAGTTTGGTCCCTTTGTATCAACACCTTCTTAGGAATACCCTTCTGAGAAATTTTAAATTTCATGACAGACTTCACTAGAGATATAACAACAACTATATATGTATGTATATGTACATATATATTTCTTTTTCCTGAAGGATTTCCCATGGAACCTGGAAATGTTTAGTATATTTTTTAGAACAAAGTAAACATTTAATATAAAAATATTCATAAATCAGCACACAGACTTTTATTCCCCCAAAATAATTTCTAAAAACAATAGGATAACCTTCCTTCACCTAAAATTATCTGGAGCAGGTGGTGCCCATAGCTGAGTGGGTAGGGCGCCAGTCACATACACTTGAGGCTAACGGGTTCAAATCCGGCCTGGGCCAGCTAAAGCTACAATGACAACTGTAACAGAAAAATAGCCGGCGTTGTGGCAGGTGCCTGTAGTCCCAGCTACTTGGGGGGCTGAGACAAGAGAATCGCTTAAGCCCAAGAGCGGGAGGTTGCTGTGAGCTATGATGCCATAGCACTCTACCCAGGGCAACAGCTTGAGACTCTGTCTCAAAAAAAAAATTTTCTGGAGCAATTAATGAATCAGCTGGTACACTTTATCGGATGTTTCTTATCAAATGGGCCGTATCTAAGTAAACTTCTATTTAAACAAATAGAAGAAACTAAAAGGGAAGACTTTAATAAGAATGGAAAAAATTCTGTTGTCAGGGTGGCACCTGTGGTTCAAAGGAGTAGGGCACTGGCCCCATATATAGGAGGTGGGGAGTTCAAACCCAGGCCCAGGCAAAAACTGAAAAAAAAAAATTCTGTTGCCAGATGATTCATGTTACACATCTCTTGGGAGTAAGGATCTTTTGCAGAGGCTCAGTGCTCGTAGCTCAGTGGTTAGGGCACTGGCCACATACAACAGGGCTGGTGGGTCAAACCCACCAGGGCCTGCTAAACAACAATGGCAACTATAACAAAAAAATAGATGGGCATTGTGATTGGGTGCCTGTAGTCCCAGCCACTTGGGAGTCTGAGGCAAGAGAATCGCTTCAGCCAAGAGTTTGAGGTTGCTGTGAGCTGTGATGCAACAGCACTCTACTGAGGGTGACATAACGAGACTCTGTCTCAAAAAAAGAAAAAAAAAGATGTTTGGCACAATGTAAGTGATCTTTACATTCAGTACTTATTTACTATATAATGACAAGGGCTAACATATATTGTATACCAGAAACTGTGCTAATAATTTAGATATTATTCACATGTATTGTTTTTTTTTTTGAGATGGAGTCTCACTCTGTTGTCCTGTTGTAGAGTGCTATGGCATCACAGTACACAGCAACCTCAAACTCTTGGGCTTAAGTGATTCTCTTGCCTTAGCCTGTAGAGTAGCTGGGACTACAGTTGTCAGCCACAACGCCTATTCATTTTTTGTTGCAGTAGCCACTGCTGTTTTAGCTGGCTGGGGCTGGGTTTAAACCCACCATCCTTGGTATATGGGGCCAGTGCCCTATCCACTGAGCCACAGGCGCTGCCCTATTATTCACATTTTTTTTTTTTTTTTTGAGACAGAGTCTCAAGCTATGGCCCTGGGTAGAATGCCGTAGTGTCACAGCTCACAGCAACCTCAAACTCTTGGGCTTAAGTGATCCTCTTACCTCAGACTCCCAAGTAGCTGGGACTACAGGCACCCGCCACAAAGCCTGGCTACTTTTTTTGGTTATAGTTGTCATTGTTGTTTGACAGGACGGACTGGATATGAACCTGCCAGCTCCAGTGTTACGTGGCTGGCGCCTTAGCCACTTAAGCTATAGGGGCCAAGCCAGTACTATTCACATTTAAATAAATCTCATAATCCTTAAAAATAGGCATTACTAGTATTTTTTAAAATAGGCATTATTAGTCTGGGTGTCTGTAATTCTAGCACTCTGGGAGGCCCAGGTGGGTGGATCACTTGAACTCAGGAGTTTGAGATCATTACGGGTAAGAGTAAGACCCTGTCTCTAAAAACTAGTCAAGCCTGTGTTCTCAGCTACTTGGGACGCTTAGGCAAGGGGATCACTTGAGAGTAAGAGTTTGAGACTGCTATGAGCTATGATGCCACAGCATTCTACCCAAGGCAACAAAGTGAGACTCTGTCTCAAAATTGAATAAATAAATAAATAAAAGAAAAAGAAGAGAGAATATACTTACTGCACTTTGACTATGTTTCAAAAATAATTCAATTAATCTTTAATAATTTTTGCAGCACACCTACAATCTTGCTGGCCCACGGTTAAAAATGACTACCTTATATAGACTACCTAAAATGATTCCCTTATATAGGTCACCTTATATAGATGAGGAATCTGTGGTTTGGAGATGGTAAGCGTTTACTTTATTTCGTTACACAAAGTGCAAAAGTTGTTTTGACTGCCTCATTCCAACATCTTTGCTTTTAACATTAATGTAACACTCCTAGCTATCTTGCATACCCAGTTTGTATCAGGAAGAGACTAGAAGGAAGTACAAGATGAATAAATCATGATTCCTATACTCATGGTACAAGAGTAATAGTCCCTCCAGGACAGAAGTTGGAAGGGGATTTCCATATACTGGGGGATACAGGATACCTTTTGAGGTTATGGAATCCCAAATCAGAGTATGCTACTAGTATATTCCACAGGTCAGAACTCATATACTTTTGAGTTCCCAGATTTTGATATTTTTAATATATCTTTGATGGGTAAAAGATATATTTACAAAGAGAATAAGTTGTAGGACTACAGACACTATATTCTAGCTCAGGCAAGCTTTCCAGAAATTACCGAACCACATAAAAGTATATAAAAAATTAATAAAGCCACAACAATATTCAAGTAATGGATCTAGTACCATTTGAGGGGCTGATTTTTTTTACATTCAGATGAAAAAGAACGGCCTGACAACCTGGTCCTTGAGTATATTAGAATTGAGAGAACAGAAATGAGTCTAAGACTGAGGTTCTACTTTCTGAGTTTCTATAAAATCTCTAAAGGCAAAGGGAAATCCAAGTGGTTGTATTAGCCTCACAGTGGCTATAAAAGTTCTTATCCTACAGTTCATCATCAATATATAATCTATAACATAGATTTTAAAAAGTCTTAACTCATTTGCATTTCTCAGGGCTAGCTTCCTAACAGTCTTAACTTGATTAAGTGTAGACAGCATAAGGGAAAAAGCAAACAATACTTCCAGCCTCATCTGGTATCTAGCTATATTCATAGCTCAAAAGTAGTCCTCAAAGGAAGGGCAAACAGTAAAATAACTAATATTCTGAGTATCCACTCAACATATATGCCAAGTGGTGTGCTAAGAGCCCCTCTATTTTTTAATTTTATCTTGTTTATACTCATACCCATGTGAAATAGTGGTGCTCACAGAGGTTAAGTACCTTTCTCAGGAACTCACAGCTGGTAAATAACAGCTAGCATTCAGACAGAGGTCTGTCTATACTATGTACCTTTGGGAAGAGTGGCTTCAGGCAGCTGCAGGGTCCTAAGTATCTTTGTCAGGGCATGTCTCCTCCAGAGCTGAAAAAGCTGAAGGAACTGATGAGAAGGTGAGAAAGGTAAGCAGATCCTCCTTTCCCCCAATATACCACAGAAATGGTCCTTTTGCCCTTCCAATGTTTTTTGGGGATATTCTTTGTAAAGAATGAGGATGATCTGAACACAGAGGGGGCCTACAGAAAAAAAAAAGTAAGACTAAGAATGATGTATCAAGTTATTCTATTTTATTTTTTTAAAGACAGGGTCTCACTTTGTCACCCAGACTGAGTGCAGTGGCACAATCATAGCTCACTATAACCTTGAACTCCTGGGCTCAAGAAATCCTCCCCACCTGGCTTCCCAAAGTGTTATAATTACAGGTGTGAGCCGTAACAGGTTATTGAAGTTGTATTAATTTAAGCTAGAAACAAAATATTCTTTAAGTACAGCTATGTGTGTAACTATTAAGAAGTAGATTCCTGGCTCGGTGCCTGTGGCTCAAGCGGCTAAGGTGCCAACCACATACACCTGAGCTGGTAGGTTCGAATCCAGCCTGGGCCCGCCAAACAACAATGACCACTGCAACCAAAAAAAAAAAAAAAAAAAAAGAAAGAAAAAATAGCCGGCATTGTGGTGGGCACCTGTAGTCCCAGCTACTTGGGAGGCAGAGGCAAGAGAATGGCTTAAGCTCAGGAGTTGGAGGTTGCTGCGAGCTGTGACGCCATGGCATTCTACCCAGGGCGACAGCTTGAGGCTCCGTCTCAAAAAAAAAAGTAGATTCCCTGCTTTTCTATCTCTAAATCAGGCATCCTCAAACTATGGCCTGCAGGCCACATGTGGTCTGCCGAGGACAGTTATCCAGCCTGCCAGGTGTTTTTGCTGCCACTGCTTGTCCTGCTTAGCAGCCTGGCCCTCTAATGGTTTAAGGGACAGTGAACTAGCCCTGCGTTTAAAAAGTTTGAGGACCTCTACTCTAAATGATACTCTTAATTTCTTTAATGGGGATTCAAGAATTTATAGTTTGATTTTAAGAACTGAAGATTTACAATCTTATAAACAACCTGAAATTATCTTAACATACAACACTTTTTTGTTTCTAAGTTGCTTTTTTTTTTTTTTTTTTTTGGAGACAGAGCCTCAAGCTGTGGCCCTGGATAGAGTGCCATGGCATTATAGATCACAACAACCTCCAACTCCTGGGCTCAAGCGATTCTCCTACCTCTGCCTCCCAAGTAGCTGGGACTACAGGTGCCCGCCACAATGCCAGGCTATTTTTTGTTGCAGCCATCATTGTTGTTTGGCAGGCCCGGGCTGGATTCGAACCTGTCAGCTCAGGTGTATTTGTCTGGTGCCTTAGCTGCTTGAGCCACAGGTGCGGAGCCTGTTTCTAAGGTTTTTTTTTTTTTTTTTTTTTTGAGACAGAGCCTCAAGCTATTGCCCTGGGTAGAGTGCCGTGGCACCACAG